>JAJMHC010000221.1:0-36929 GCA_030582855.1 Hemisphaericaspora lyxosophila
CCCCCTCTCAACATACACCACCGTTCAATGATGTGCTGTCAACAACAACGATAACAATGGTGTTCTATCAACTGATGATCAATTGTTGCAAAAATATAGGTGTCAACATCCAAACTTACATACTATTGACAAACATTGAGGTTTACGAACCCTCCACCCAAGTAACAATTTCACCACTACTGATACTATACTTTCCCTCCCTGATTGGCTTATTTTTGATATTTTCAATTGACTGAGCCGATGTTACCGGTAGGGCTTAGATGCCGGAAAAGGACAAGTCCCGAGCCTTGGTTATATGTTGGATAGTTGACGAGGTTGATTAAGAAAAATTGGGTGAAATCTGTTGATTTATGAATATACACTCAAAAATTTGTTGATTACCACCACCAGCTATGCTATTGATGTTTCTACCTCGTTTATGACGTTAAGGTATTTGTTCCCATGTATGAAGCTGGGGCACGAGTTTTGCACCAATTAACTCTGATTGGGGAGTCTCGGCCGGAAACAAAGAAACAAAGAAAGAAAGAATATTTTTAGCTCTCTCTCTCTCGGGGGCTTGCCGTATATAATCATACTATACTTATCTCTCTACAGTAGTGAATTGAAAATTGATATAATTGCATGAAACTGATAATAATTACATCAAAAAAAAAACTATTTACAATAAACTAATCTTTAGACAATTTGTGATACATATGACCCAATTTAGCTAATCCACAAATAACAACAGTGGCAGTGACACCAAACTGGATCCTATTCAATATCCTCGCTTGTCTCTTTTCAATTTCAATAGCCTTGGAATAAGGAATATCGTCACGGAAGGAAATCATGGTATATAAAGGTAACCATTGGAAAAACCTGCCATTAACACATCTACCCAAAGTATAATCTAATGATTTTTTAAACAAATAGCCGAAACTGGTTACTTTTGAAGACATTTCATAATAATTATCAAGAGCCAATTTACAAATTGCATCAAGATCTTGTTTTCTTTGTGAGGAATAAGCCAAATAGGCTTGTTGAACGTCCCCCTCCTTCTCGTCGATTAATTCCATTAATACTCTCACATCTTCAAATCCACAATTCATCCCTTGTCCATAAAATGGAACCATTGAATGAGCCGCGTCTCCAATTATAAGTGCTCTTCCATTAGGGTTATGATATGGATAGGCACTCACTTGCATCAACGTACCTCTTGGATTGGAATCATAAGCCAATTTCAACGCCTCTTCACCCATCAATTCAAAGGCATCAGGGAAATTCAATTGGAAAAATTCCACAAATTCTTCCTGGGTAGAAATTGAATCTATCACTGACCAAGGACTAAAGAAAGTGGAAGTGAAAGATCCATCTTTGTTAGCCAAGGCAATCAACATGAAATTATGTCTTGGCCAGATGTGTAAATGGTTAGGATCAATCGAAAACTTAGATTCGGCTTCTGGATCACCATTGGGTGGGATGTATAATTCTAAATATTGCATATCGATATATTTCTGAGAATAATCCATCTTCATTGATCTTTGTAATTGATATCTAAATTGAGAATGAGCCCCGTCTGCACCCACGATATAATCAAACTTGAAAGTCTTGGATTCATGGGTTTTCGAATCAAAAAGGGTCAAGATGGGCAAGGTGTCTTCCTTGTCTAATTCATTCAATTTGATCAACTTATGTTCGAATAATACCCGAACACCAGCCACATCTAACTCATTCAAAAGACATTCATTTAAAAAGGATCTATCGATTGAATTAATACATTCTCCGTGTAAGCCATACAATTGAGATATTTGTTTGTTGCCAGACAAATCATGAATCATTCTTCCCTTCATAGGAATAATATGTTCAAGAATACGTTCAGCCATGTCTTCATCCACATACTTCATCGCGCGTATTCCTCGATTACTAACTGCCAAATTAATTGATCTTAAATTCTTTTGAGCCTTGTCTCTAGTCACTCTTGGATCCGGTCTGAATTCAAATAAGGTGACTGAAAAGCCTTTGGCAGCGAATGCCAAGGCAGCTAAACAGCCAACCAAACCAGCACCCACTATACCGACTTTTTGACGATTATCAGTCTCTACTGTTGCTGTATTGCTAGTTGTGGCCATAGTGTTGTTTAACATGTAGAAAGAGAGAGAAGAAAGAAAGAGAAGAGAAGAAAGAAAGAGAAGAAGAAGAAGAGAGAGAGAGAGAAAGTGACAATAATTAATCATGCCATACAATGCGCTTTTTTCCGAACACCGAAAATTTTAAGTTTCAATCCACCGTCAATTTATGAAATTATGGTACGACAATTTTTATTAAGAATAACAAGAATTGGTTGATTACATATAAGTACTTCTATTTAACTACGATTTATCTTCTTCTGCTATTGGTTTATCTTCAGAAGGCTTATCTTCAGAAAGCTTATCTTCAGAAGGCTTCTCTTCAACAGGCTTCTCTTCAACTGCCTTCTCTTCAACTGCCTTCTCTTCAGCTGGCTTCTCTTCAACCGGACTCTTTTCAATCGGAGTAAGTTTACCAAGCTTGATTCTCTTCTCTTCCACTGACTTTTTCAATTCTTCAACTTGTTGTTCCAATTCTTTATTCCTTTGAGAAAATTCTTGATTTGCTTTAATGGTATTATTAAGATTTTCCTTCATAGTTAAATGTTCATACTTCTCTTGCAATCCTTGTTTAGTTTGTATCAACAATTCATTATCCTCTTGTGCCTTCACCAATTCGGTATTATATTGTTCTCCTTGACCTAAGATTTCCGTATGAGTTGTTTGTAAATCATTTATCTTATTCTTTAATTCATTGGTCTTTATAATCAATTCTTCATTAACTTCTTTCAAATTAGTTAATTCATTAGTATTATTACTAAGTGAATTGGCGTGTATCAAATGGAATTCATTTTCATATTTGATAATCTCGGGTTCTTGAGATAATATATCACTGAAATTAATACTAGGCAAGTCGGAAAAGAATTGCTTGGAATGAATAAAAGCAAGAAGTTCATCTCCTTCCAACTGTGAAATCTTCTCTTTATTAGCTTTGAATGCCCAAACTATCAATCTAAGAATAAAATCAAATCCTTCAAACACAATATAATCAAGGATTTTTAAATTAATCGATACATCATCAAAAATTCCATCAAAGAAATTGAACAAGATACCTTTGTAAAGATCATTCAAATTAATTCCTTGAACACTGATATGGTTAAACTCTTTCTCTAATTCATCTTCTAATGTTCTATTGATCTTATAAAAGAATTCATCTTTGATCAAATTCAAAAATAACTTATTGAATTTCAATAATACATAAAGTATTTCTTCTGGGGAAAATTGAGGAATGGTTGATAAATATTTACAAATATTAATTAAGGATTTATTAGGAATGGATTTGTTATTAGTATTGGCTGTAACTTCTTCCGGTGTTGTAGTTGATTCCATTTTCGAGGAACTATTGGTTAATTCATTGACATAATAATTAAGTATCGTCAAAACTTCTTT
Organism: Hemisphaericaspora lyxosophila; assembly: GCA_030582855.1. Classification (NCBI taxonomy): domain Eukaryota; kingdom Fungi; phylum Ascomycota; class Pichiomycetes; order Serinales; family Debaryomycetaceae; genus Hemisphaericaspora; species Hemisphaericaspora lyxosophila. The sequence goes on from JAJMHC010000221.1 coordinate 3,495, forward strand.
AGCATTTGTTTCCAACGGTAACTTTTCAATTGTTCCATCATCCTTATAACTCCTAGCTCTAGCCAATAAACTAGAGAAAGTCTCCTTGGGATTCAACTTATATCTAACCTGCAAAGTCTTCAAATATACCAAATGTCTAATATTCTCCGGGATACCTTTTAATATCTGTGCTTCCAATTCAACAATCCCATCCTTCTTTCTCAAGAATTGATTGGAATAATCTTCAATAATGCCTATCCAATACTTAAGCTCTTCAGATTGGTTCTCATCCTCTGCATTCAATGAATTAACCCTACTTCTGATAGTATCTATCCCCCCAACACTATTATTAACGAATAAATCAGACACTTCATTCAACTGCGGAGAAGAATAGATCTCAACTTGTCTGATTGAAGACACTTGGGATACGCTGTCCGACAAGGAGAATGTAAATGGTGCTTGTCCTGACGTGTCTGGTGGTGGTATTGTGCTGTTATCTTTAGGGGGAAGTTCCGGGAGATTCTTGTCATTAGCCACTTGGGTTGCATGTTCCTCGGTTTCTCGGTCTGCATTCATATCAATTGAGTCCATATCTTTGGAGTCTGCGGTGCTTGTGGGAGTCTCTCTCTCGGCTGACATGGTTGGTGCTGGTGCTATAAATTAACCCAGTAGTACGCCTGATACACTCAAACAGAATGTGTTCAAAAAACCAAGACGGATATTTTTTGTGCTTAGTACACGACTATTACTTATTGTTGTTACTACGACTTGTTGCTTAATGACACTATCTAACTCACTATTTAATCCATTCTCCTTCTTTTATGTCTAATCCTCGTCAGTCTACGTATAGGTGATCGATTCCGAATGGGAGATTTACTATGACTTCCACTACCAGAAAAAGAACCAGCTTCATCATCATTATTATTTACGATTATCACCTCACGATACTCAACCACTTCTTCTTCTTGTTCTTGTTCTTGTTCTTGTTGTTCTTTATTCTTATGTACAATTTTTGGCTGCCTGTCTTTGTTGGGTTTTTCATTCTGAATACGTGATTTGAAGCTGTATATTTGATCGTCCCTCTCGATGAGTATTGGACTCAATCTGGCCCACGGTATAGCTTGAGGAGGATAACTTGGAGGTGGGATAGGAGGAGGCTCGTGATGAGGATGATCGGAATTCAGAATCATCATGGGCGAGGATAATACAAGTTCATCAGTAGACCCAGTGGTGGTGGCAGTGGCAGTAGTTGATGTTGATGATGTTGATGATGCTGCAAATAGGTTTTCTGTATCTATCTCCTTTAACTGTTGTTCAAGAACATCCCTTGCGCTCTCGTCGCCGCCGTTAGTCTGTTTTGGTGTCGCATAAATACTTGTTTCATTTACTATCTCTGGGGGTAGTAGAAGATGTTGCTCAGCTGCTTTTTCTTTTTCTTTTTCTTTTTCCTTTTCTTCTTCAACTGAATGCTTCAACGGGTCTTCCCCCTCTTCATCGATACGTATAACTTTATCAGGTTTGCTAGGCGTCGTAATACTCTTGTTTCTTCCTGGACTTCCAGACTGGTTCTTTCTTAGCGCCAAAAGGGCTTCAATATGTACATTTTTCTTGGCGGCTGTTGGAGTAGTCGGTTGTGATAGCTCCTTAGTTATGGACAATTCCGATACACCACGAATATTTTCAGAAACCAGTTTTCTCAAAGTCTCACTAGTTTTATTATCACCTGCTTCCTCTTCTGAATCCTCAATTGGGTCAATACTAAACCTTCTATGTCGTGGCCGATCTGAGTAAAATTGTTCTTCAGATACTTTCAAAGATTCAATGAAATTCTTCGCGTGTCGTTGTTTATCTTCGGTATTGATCGAATTTTGAATTGCATCAATAAATCGTTCAATGGCTGACATTGCCTCTGGATTGGGTACTATACCCTTCAGGGGTATTAATTCGTTTACGGTTTTGGTTATAATCTCCGGCATATCCATTTTCCATAAATACTTCTTTCGCAAGTAAATATTTAAGAACTTGTTGTTGTTGTTGTTGCTGTTGTTGCTGTTGTTGTTATACTCTTCAGGATCAAGTGTTTTCGGATATTCATCAACACCACTACCACTATTGGAGACAACTTTTTCAGACACTACTGGCTCAGGAACCATAACAACGTCACCATCATCATCCAAAATTTCAGGGGTGGCTGATGGTGACTTGGATACCGATCTGGACCTTAATTCTTTCGAAAGTCGTTTATTCATCTTTGGAGTACGACTTTTCAAAGATGCTTCAAAAATTGACCTAGTTGGAGAACTAGGTCTCACTGGAGTGAAAAATATTTCACTCTTTAGTGGTTTAGGTGAATCATTAACCAACTTGATAGAAATTGGTCTTTCCTTGGCGGGTCCTTCAGTAAGATTAGCTTTAGGAGTTACTTTTATTCGAGTTTCAATTTCAATCAAGTCATCATCGTCTTCTTCTTCTTCTTGTTGTTGTTGTTGTTGTTGTTTGCCTATTTCCACTCCCTCCAGTTCTTGTTTGTTGGTTTTCTTCTGTATATCCGAATGTTCTTGTTTCTCGTGCAAATCCAACAATATGTTAATTAATTCTTTTCTCACTCCATTCCTTTCTTCACTTACAAATATTGTTCTGATATCAAATGACAGACTCAGAGGTCTTCTCCATAATCGTTCACATGAATGTATATTATTGATCCATTTTCGAATATTATAAATCACATGAATACCACAATCATTGAAATTATTTTGCTTTGGCACTCGCGCGTTTATCACTCTAATTTGATCTCTTCTAATATTAACATCATAATTCTCTTGACAATAATCAATAATGAATCGTTTTAATGGCACGTTGATATTGGTATGTTTTAAAGTTAATGAATCAAATACAAATATTTCAGCTTGGAATTTCTTGGGTTTTAATATTGAAAGGAGATCATGGTTATTATTATCATCGAGCAAATCTGCATCAGATATTATATTCGGTTCATCGCTTGATGCTATTGTTAAATCGTGTTCTTCATGTATATGACTACTATCTGCCATACTTCCATCAACAGTACTCTTTTCTTCTCCATTATGTGTCTCTTTGCCCTCGGGTGCATTATCAGCGTTATGCTTTTCTTCAAGTGCTACTTTTAATAAATTGGGTAATCCACGAATTATACAACCATACCAATGAGCATTTTCATTAATGGGTAAAATGACATATGGGTAACTCATCAACTCAAATTTTTTGATCCATCGTTTAATATTGTTATAATAATTAGGTGGTTCTTGGGGATTATCTTTACTCATCAATTTGGTAAAGAAAAATGAATTAAATGCATAAAAATCATTAGGATTAAGTTGTGGATTGGTTTCAAAGGCAAGTTGCATTTCATATTGAATGAAAAAATCAATAATACTATCATTTACCCAATCATTATTATATAATGTTTTGAAATCAGAATAGGTGATTGTAAATAATTTACTTGAATTAAATGCATATTTCAAATCAGGTTTAAATTCAGGTGGAACTTCATAGGGACAAAAATCTTCATCAAGAAAGATGGTATCGGTGGTGGTAGATAAATCAGGTAGTTCTAATTCATCAACTAATTCAATCGGGGTAGATGCAGAATCACCTCCCATCGATACTCTACTTTTTGCTCTCGTGGCTCGTGATGCTTGGATTGTCTTGAGGTTCTTTAATGGATCAACTACAGGTGTAGTTATAATTTCTGCACGTTCTTGAATGGCTTTCACATTTTGTACTTTCATAGTAGTATCTACTGGCCACATCTGTCTATCGGCAAAATACTCCCGAAATGCTTTACTATTCATATGATTTGTCGTGATTAGTCTTCTATCCTTTAATTCTATAAGTACTGCATCATCGGAAAATGCCAATCGATTCAAATGAGTTTTCCTATTCACAAAAAACCCATCCACTATCCTATCTCCATTGGTGATATATAAATACTCATCATCTTTTGAAACATTAAGGCAAAAATATGACTTATTTGTATTCCATCCACAGTTTTTGGTATTCAATTTAAATGAAGAAACCAAGATTGATGTGGCGACTTCAGGAGGATTTTTCACAAGTTCAGGGTCTATTGGATCTCCAAAACAATCCTTGATCACAGTGGGAGTCTCCAGGGGGAGAGATGCAATGATATCCAACCCATTCCGAATAGGTATGGGAAGTTTGCTGTTGGGCTTATGCTTATGCTTATCTCCAGTTAGTGATTCCAATCGTTGTGTCTTGTGTTTGACCTTACTTGAAGATGATGAAGAAGAGGAAGAAGAAAAAGAAGAACCATTGCCACGCTTTCTATCTAGGTATGTTTTCGGTGATGTGAAAGGTGGTGAAGCAGGTTCCACCTCAAATGATGCTGAATTGATATGACTATGATGCAAGGGGTGATTTTTGGCGTGATTGAAATTAGATGACGTTAAAGGTATTTCGTCATCACTCAAGTGGGAATTGATAACACTTGGTCCTATTCTAATGGGAGGTGATTTCGAACGGTGCTTCTCTTCCGTTAATGTATTGGTAGGTTTAAACCCGCGTAAAGAGGAATTACTTGTCCGCATATGTAGAGAACGGTAGTCCTTCTCCTTTAATGACATTTGTGATGTTGAAGATGATAATGATGGTGATAATGATGATGATGATGATGATGTATGGACCTAAACTGGGAGGAGTAATGGCCTGAAGCAGACACGGTAGTAATTGTTGGTTGAATAAGAATGAAGATTGAACTTAGTTAAGGTTTTGGCTGCCTTTCTTTTTTTTTTTTAATTTGTTTTTTTGTTTGGCTATCAATTGTTAACTGAAGACGGGTGTTAGGGGAAGAGACAAGAGAGGAGAGATCGACAGAAGTGATAGAGGGAGGAGTTAGACCTCTGACACGACACCAATAAGCTAATAAATATGGAACTGCCAAGACACACAATCGGAAACTACCAATGGGAATATATATATATATATTACTGGGCAGGTATCGTATGTAGATCCATAATACACAGTATATTCACCTGGGGCTATTTGATATCTCAGTAGTAGGTATTCAACCCGCTCTCTCTGCTAGTCATTCTGCTACCTCTATTCCCCCTCCCCTTTCCATGTTGTATATATATTCCGGATGATCAATTTGTCTCCTCTCCTTATCCCTTTCTAATCATCTAACCGGAGTTGTTCATTCAGTTTAAAGAAACTCACGTGATTAATGCCTCACGTGACTAATTACACGTGACTTCAAGTGGCGAACAAAAAAAAAGGTTGACAATTTGAAAAAAAAACATCCATTTAAATCTCTCCCTCCCTCTTGTCTCTCTCTCTTGTCTCTGATTGTCAACTCGTCAGGCTCAATTGCATATTATATTAACTACTAGATTACAATCATGGGTCAAAATCCCTCAGGAATGCCAGGTGGCGATAGTCTGAACAAGAAGAAAGACGACAAAAAGAAGGAAAAACCAAAATATGAACCACCAGTAGAATCTAAATTTGGTAAAAAGAGAAGAAAGGGACCAGATACCGCCATCAAATTACCTAGTGTATTCCCTAACACCAGATGTAAATTAAAATTATTGAAATTAGAAAGAATCAAAGATCATTTATTACTAGAAGAAGAATTTGTCACTAATCAGGAAGCATTCCAACCTACTGAAGCTAGACAAGCTGAAGAAAGAGAAAAGGTTGATGAATTAAGAGGATCTCCAATGGCAGTTGGTACGTTGGAGGAAATTATCGATGACGATCATGCCATTGTTTCGAGCACTGCTAGTTCTGAATATTATGTCTCGATCATGTCTTTTGTTGATAAGGGGTTATTGGAACCGGGATGTTCAGTTCTTTTGCATCATAAGACAGTAGCTGTAGTTGGGGTATTACAAGATGATGCTGATCCAATGGTTTCAGTAATGAAACTTGATAAATCTCCTACTGAATCATATGCCGATATTGGAGGTTTAGAAGCACAAATTCAAGAAATCAAAGAAGCAGTTGAATTACCATTGACTCATCCAGAATTATATGAAGAAATGGGAATAAAACCTCCCAAAGGGGTGATATTGTATGGTGCTCCCGGGACCGGGAAAACATTGTTGGCCAAAGCAGTGGCAAATCAAACCAGTGCCACCTTTTTAAGAATTGTAGGTTCGGAATTAATTCAAAAATATCTTGGTGATGGGCCCAGATTGTGTCGACAAATTTTCCAAATTGCGGCAGAACATGCTCCTTCTATTGTCTTCATTGATGAAATTGATGCCATTGGTACCAAGAGATATGAATCTAGTTCTGGAGGTGAACGTGAAATTCAAAGAACCATGTTGGAATTGTTAAATCAATTAGATGGGTTCGATGATAGAGGTGATATTAAAGTGATTATGGCTACTAATAGGATAGAATCACTTGACCCGGCATTACTTAGACCCGGTAGAATTGATCGTAAGATTTTATTTGAAAATCCCGATGCCAATACTAAAAAGAAAATTTTAACTATTCATACTTCAAAGATGAGTTTAGCTGATGATGTGGCATTAGACGAAATTGTCACTTCAAAAGATGAACTATCAGGGGCTGATATTAAAGCTATATGTACTGAAGCTGGTTTATTGGCGTTAAGAGAAAGACGTATGCAAGTTAAAGCTGAAGATTTTAGAGCTGCAAAGGAACGAGTTCTTAAGAATAAGATTGAAGAAAATCTTGAAGGTTTATATTTGTAGGTGTATACCTGGAATAATAAATAACTTTTCTATCTACAAAAGTGTATCATGACTTTGTGGAGCAGCGTTATAGGCACCTTTTTATTGAAGGTGGTAGGTTTCTGTGTGTAGTATGCTGTGGCAAACTCTCGCTGACTAGGGTATCCCATTCGAGGTGGCAGTCTATTTGTGATTAATGTCCTAAGTGTCTTTTATTTTATCCTTTTTATGAAATCCATCTCTCTCATTTCTAATTAATTTTCTTCCACCTCCTCCTCCTGCTCCTTCTCCTCCTCCTTCTTCTTTTCATCAGATATAATTGATTCAATAGTAACCTCATTTCTATCTACCGGTAATTCCGGCAAATGAGGTATCCCACTCTTATTCCCCAACTTCATTCTCAACACAATAGACTCTTTGAAACTAACCTGTTTTCTACACAATGGACAAAGTCCCTGCCCTTGTCCCTGTCCGCCACCCCTTCCACCTCTTCCACCTCGCACTTGTCCCCTAGCTCGAGAACTCGAAATACTCTGCTGAATACACTCAAGACAAAAAATATGTCCACAAGTGGTGGTAGTGGCATGTGTAACCTCGTCAAAACAAATGGGACATTGGACATCGGTTAGTTTTTTAGTTATTCGTTTCTGTTCTTGTGGTTGGTCGATTAGACTTTGGGTTAATTTTCTGAATTCGACAATTTCTACATCATCATCGTCGATGTCTTCTTCATCCGATGATATGTTGATTACGTATTCTGTGGTGGCCATAGATGAATACAAATGGAAAACAAACTGATTCATCCCCCCTCCCCCAAAGTTGCTTCCGATTAACACCCCCAAAGAAGACAAAAAAAAAGAACAAGATCTGGAATAAGTGTAATTGGTAGCGCTAAAATCCGATTATTAATTTTATCAGTGGGCCCTTGGGGCCCCCCTTTTACCCTGGGATTTTTTGTAATGAGCGATAATGTTGATTTCATCTTGCTGTTATGTTTACCTAGAATAAGGCTTTTGAAAGCAACATCAAAGTATAACCCCTTATCAGATACTGATTACAAACAATCTATAGCCGCTTGAAACTCCAGCTCTTTTCAAGCCTGTGAAATATTGTTGAGCAAAGTAATTTTTTTGGTAAATCCCCCCGTTCTTCCCATTCGATCTAGAACGTTCGTTATAAAGTATTTACATTCTTGCTTGAATAAGAATAAGAGCCAACTCTAACAATAGAGTAGATAGTGTAGACAAAACAATACCAACGGTTATTCAGAGCAGTTAACAAGAAAACAAATGTGCGATGACATCATCTTCATCAAACATACAACCCGAAGGATAGGTGTATATACACTACCCTGTATATACAGGGCACCGGCCATAGGGCAGGGTAGTGGTAATCTATTGTATGTTGAATTTTGTGTATCATATTTCTCACATGTAAGAACAGACATAGGTAGAGGCTACATCATTATGACGTGACTGTCAATTGTCAGTTGAAACATGGTGGGATAGCTTACTTCGACGGTAGGGTATCATCAACCATACTATGAACAACACTCTGTATTTGGAGGGCACGTGCAACTGCCAAGTAACCCACTTGGTGAGTGTGGGAGTGGGCGTGTCGGTGGCTGGATATGTGTGTGTGTCTGGAAAGAGCAATCTGGTGATGGCCACATGCCGGAATAAATAACCTTCAGACCCACTTTTCTTTTTTTTGTGTCTGTCTGTCTGTCTGTCCGACAAAAAAAGAAACAAGTTAAAAAATATTTTTTTTGTATGGTAATTTATCCGGTGGGTATAATGATAACCAATTCCAGGTGGACTGACCATTTTTTGATGAAGTAGGTGATGGATGGGTGAGTGACCTTTTGCCTTTGAGTCATAATCTTCGAGGGTCAACAAGTAGAACTCCATATCTAACTATTATTAGGGAGGGAAAGGGGGGAGGAGGAGGGGCTTTGTTCATCATCTACTCTTCATCTTCCTCTTAATGGCCTCTCATCTAAGAATTGTTAGTTTCACCCATTAACTACTTTTGTGTCATTATTGCTATGTGAAAAGAAAATGGTATGACGTCGTTATGCAAATTATCACAAATTCAAACTATGTTGCATACAAACCCCCCCTGTGACACTACATCATCACCATCATCACCATCGTCGTCATGTTATGTAAAAACAATAAGGATCTTTCAGCTATAAAGTTAAAAAAAAAATTATTTTTTAATGTTGAATCATCCAACGTTTTTCTCCCTGAGATGATCTTATCATCAACCGACTGTTCCCCTTTTCTCTATATATAGTGCAGGGGTTTTCCTCCCTGTTGTTTGTTTATTTGCTTCTTTCTTTCTAGTCTAATTTCTTGGTAATTACATTCGTTTTTTATATACTACAACTAACACGCACACACCCATTATCACAATGACAATTGCTAAACAACCAGCTATCTTTTATATCCACGCCGCCTTATTCGATTGTGATGGTACATTGGTCAACTCCACTGGAGCTATTTCAGAATTCTGGAGGAGTTTCGGTAAGACCAGACCACATGTCAACCCTGATGAAATCATCAGAACTTCTCATGGATGTCGTACTTTTGATGTCATTGCTAAATGGTCTCCCGAAGATGCCATTGTAGAACAAGTGACTCAATGGGAAGGGGCCATTCCTGATACTTTTGGTCAATATGCTAAACCAATCCCAGGAGCAGTTGAATTGGTTAAAGCTTTTGATCAATTATCCAAGACACAAACTGAAAATGGTAAACAACGTTGGGCTATTGTTACTTCTGGTACTTTACCATTAGCTTCCAAATGGTTAAAATTATTAACTATTGAACAACCAGATGTTTTCATCACGGCGGAAAAGGTTACTAAAGGAAAACCACACCCTCAAGGTTATCAAGCCGCTAGAAACACTTTGGGTTATGAAGCTAACCACAAGAAAGTGGCAGTGTTTGAAGATGCTCCTGCTGGTATCACGGCTGGCAAAGGTGCCGGTGCCATGATTGTTGGTATTTGTTCAACTTATGAACCTGAAAAGGTGAGAAAGTCGGGTGCTAACATCGTTGTTAAAGATTTATCTTCATTCAGAATTGATTCTTATAATCAGACTACTGATGAATTCAGAGTTGTTGTTGAAGATTATTTCTTTGCTGATGAAGAATTCTTACAAGAATCCGTGTAAGAAGGTCTCTCTGTCATTATATATGTTTATTTTGCTTTCATTAGGGTTTAGGTTATTGTTTCTTTCTTTATAGATTTTTATTGTAATAATTTTATTATTGATATTTTTAAACAAATGGGTGGGTAGACTTCAAGTGGGTGATGTCCCCCCCCATGCCAGTAGATACACAGTTGATGACCTCTTGATATGACAATAAACTTGTACCCTGGAAAAAAAAAGGAGTTTTGGCTGTCGCGACAATAAATGCGACAGAGATTGTTTTTTTCTTCAGTTTTTCTCTGTCTGTCTGTTTGTCTGTCTGATGCTCTTCTCTTCTCTTACTGAAAAAAAAGTTTCTATTCAACCATCACCATCACCATCACCAGTCCATCACTAACCATACACTACCTCCCCCCACAACAATGTCCTCCACATCATCACAACCACTCCCAGGGTTGTTTGATCAATATCCCATCACTACCCTTCCACGTATTCCAGACATCCCCCTTCAGTCTAAACTAATCACCCCTCCACAAGGTATTTCCAATGATTCTACCATTATTGATTTTGCAATTTCTAAATCAACCATCGCCAGTCATGTGATTAAACCTAGTCCTAAGTTATTATGGTCATTCACTTTATCTCCTACTACCACGGTGGAATGCATGGATGTGAAGAACGACAAGGAAAACAAGAAGAAATATTATGTGGTTGGAAAAACTGAAAGAAACAAATCTAGTTTATTATTGATTGAGACTGATAATGAAGATACTGTTGCACAAGCTGAGATTGGATTGGCAAAAGAAGGAGGTAAAGCTATTAGTGTCAAGTTTTTCACTGAAGATTTGATTGTGGTTGTTTATGAGTCTGGTTCTATTGAGTATATTAAATATTCATCCGACAAATTAGAATTTGAAAATAACAGATACCAAGTTGAAGAACAACAACAAGGAAATAAAGTGATCTATAGTCATTTTATTGAAGATTTACCTGAAAAGTTCATTGTTACAGTTGGTCAAACTGCCAAGTCCTTGAAGTATAGTTTATTTTCCATCACCCCGTTACAAATATTACCAGTCAACTCATTAACTGTTGATATGGTTGATCCCCAAGTTACATTTTGTTATAATTCAGGAATATTATATCAATATCATAATTCCCAAATTGATTCAATTTCAATCATTAACTTCCAAATCACCACCACCACCACCACCAAATCAATCGCATCAATCATTGGTGATGATACTGCTGCTGCTGCTGCTGCTGATTCAGTGGTATCTATTCAATCCCCCGCACCAGATAGAATTTTATTATCAGCCAGCAACAAGATCCATTTGATAAATATCAAATACTGTGCATTATTATCCACCTTTATCTCCTCCCCTAAAGCCAATGTCCCTGATCGAGTATACATCGATAATGTGGTGTCTGTCAAGGGTAATTCTCAAAACACCAGTCAATCAAAAGCCATTTATTTAAATGTTAGAAATAAGAATAATAACGTCTATGTCAACATGATTGATTTGAATGTTGGCTTGAATAAATTGGTTGAATGTTTAGGTAAGAGTTTTCCACAATCTAATCATGAATTATGTGATATTGTTGAATTATACGAGGTTGAAAACAAGTCTGCTTCTACCACTGGCCAAGAGATTCAACAAGTTTATCAAGAATTAAAATCAGCTCAAGAATCTCAAGATATAAACAAATGGGAATCTATCTTGATTCCATATTTAAAAAACAAAAAACCATGGTCGACAATTAAGAAATCATGGGGGAAGAATATCACCAAGACTAAAGTATACCAATTTAAAGAATTCGATGTTGATAATGATAGAATCATCGATATAAATTTCTTAATCAACTTGCTTGATTTGATCTTTATCAGAAGAGACGACACCACCCTTTTATTCAGGAATGAAGATTTCATCCCCGAATATACATTAATGTATCTATTCACCAATCCAATCTTCCCCATCCAATTCACCTCGGGATTATTACAATTATTAAATCAAGCAGAAAACGTCACATTATTAAGACAAGCAATCTCAACCTGTCCCCACATCCCCGTCAAAGACTATTTATATCAATTGATAAATTCCTCACAAGAAGATGAAGAATTGTTATTGTACGATTTAACCAATCGTATAATCCAAGAATTCTCCCGATTGGAAATCATTGCTAGCTTCAAACAAATCACCACTACCAATATTACCGACGTCAATTTCATTGAATTGATCAATAAATTGATTAAATTGAATGGAATTAATGCCTGGTTGCTAATTGAGATGATTATTGATATTGCAGGCTTGTTCAATTGGACAATTGATAATATCGACAATTTAAATGCCATTATCAGTGACAAGATTAATTCATTATTGGTAAATAATTATAATCTCACTTTGATTAATCAAGTATTGACCACCAGCACCACCAATAAGAAGAAGAAGAACATGGAAGAATTATCAGTACAACAATCACAATTGGATTCAATGTTATTAGCCAATGATGAAGTTGGTGAAGATTTGGGAATTGAAATTAGTCAAAAAGTACCCAATTATTCAATTGAAAAGTTGGTATTGTAGCGAGGGAGAGAGGGAGAGAGTTTGTATAGTATTTATGATAGATTAAAATAATAAAAACGTTTAGTAATATTTCCGTGATAGTTGGCATACCCAACAGTGTATTCACATCGAGTGTTCAATGCATCTTCATCAACGGGTACTCTTTATAGTAGAGCTTCTCTATAACATGCAGTTTCCTGTATTAACATGCAAACGTATGAAAAACCTGCAACTAGGTACTTAACCTGCAAAAAAAAAATTAAAGAAAACTTTTCCAACTAACCAACCAACCAACTAACCAACCAACTGCCAACTAGACTCCAGCTACCTATAGAACTAATGAGCACCTCCGCCATATTAGCATATCGTAATGCACTCAGAGCAACGAGAATAGCGTTTCGTAACGACATACCGGTGCTCCAAGCGGCCCGAACCCAAATCAAAGCCGAAATCATCAATAATAAATCATTATCAGACCCACAACTTATCGAAGCAGCAACCACCAAACTTGTCGAGGTGAATAAGTTTTTGATTTCGAATGTAGTACAGGGTCAAGAACAGGAGGATGGGAAATATTTGTTGAATTTCCATGACAAGACTGAATTGGGAGACAATGACACTATTAAGGGTGATAAGAGTAGTATGGGGTCATTATCGGGTAAGAAGTCAGCCAGGTTACATAAGTAGAGAGACGGTGAGAGACGGTGAGAGACGAGTAGAATACTCTTGTTGTATATAGAAAGTAAATAGACAAACCTTCATAAAAGGTAAATAAACATCGTCATCGTGATTATGAGTCAATAGAATTTTTTCTATTGCTTGAAAGAAGCAATACTTTCTTCTTCTTCTTCTTCTTCTTCTACTACTACTACTTCTTCACAAACATGTCAGCACCAGATCCGGCGAGAAGAGATGTAATCATCTCCAAAGCATTATCATACCTCCTCCGTCATGGAGCAATCAAAGAAAAACTCGCCATTGATTCACGAGGATATGTCAAACTAGATGAGCTATTATCCCACACCAGATTAAAATCAAACAAAGTGACAAAACAAGACATTATTCGAATCGTGGCCAATAACGACAAGAAACGATTCACCATCACTGAAGATCAATTATGGATCTGTGCCAACCAGGGTCATTCCATCCAAGCTATTAATAATGAAAACCTAACCTTGTTAACCTATGATGAATTGAAAGATTTACAAATATATCACGGAACATTCAAGAATAAACTACCCTTGATCAAAAAATCCCTCGGATTAAGTAGGATGGGAAGAAATCATATTCATTTCACCTGTACCCAATATAATACCATTTCCGGAATAAAAAGAAATGCCAATGTGTTGGTGTATATTGACGTAAAGAAATGCTTGGAAGATGGCATAGAGTTCTATAAATCGTTAAATAAAGTGATCTTAACTAGTGGGGATGAACAAGGGATGATACCTTGGAAGTATATTACTAATATTGTCGATTTAAATGGAGTGGAAATTGATGTTGAGAAGTTATGAGACTGTTATAAGGGAGGTGACTCCTAATAAGGTGGTCTTTGTGTAATAATGTATATAGTTACCCCCCTTCCCCACCCCACTTGTAACGATTCCTTTAATATCATATAATCATGGCTGTATATCGTTGTGATTATTTGTGATAGAGGCATTGACCGATAGAGACATCGACAGATACAATAAAGTTGAGAGAAAAATGTCACTAAAATATGCATTTTAATAGCAAAATTTAGGTAAAATTTCCACAATAACAAATGAGTAGTCACATATATATATATTACTTGTCTATAGTAGCAGCTCACACATATCAACCCAATCATTAACCTTGTCAACATCATAAAACTCAACAATGCTAACAGTCCAAATAGAGAGAGCGCCGTAGTAGCTGAAACACTGGAAGGGTCTAGAATCATAATCAATATACGAAACATCCATACATCAATACAAACATAAGAAAATGATTGCAAAATAAATTAAAATTGTTTCCGTAAATTTTTATTTTTTAAACAAACAAATTTTCCTTTTTCATTTTCATTTTCATTTTCCAATTCAATTAGTTTGATTGTTACTGTTACTGTTACTGTTACTGTTACTGTATATTGCTACTCCACTGCAATGACCATACACTACGACACTACCCCTGCCACCTTGTCTACCACCACCGCTACTGAGGCCTCCCCCACCACCACCACTACCACCTCCTCCTCCACCGCCAATCTTTATTCAATTTCTTCAACCCCCGAGGCGGCTTCAACAACTGCTCGCAAGGCCAACAATAACCTTCACCATCACCACCACAGCCACCACAGCCACCACATTCAACACAGTCATTCCTTCAGTGATATGATGCCCACGCGTCTGTCATCTCAATCCTATTACTCACCTAGAAAATCAACCCCAATGGAGGTGTCTTCTTCTTCTTCGGCATCTTCCGCCAGTTCAATTAATGATAATAAGATATGTCAATGGTATTGCTGTTCATGTGGACAGTCATATGGATCAGTAATTTACAAACATAAAGAGGTAGAGGGGGATCTACAACAACAACAGCAGCAGCGACACCACCACCTCCAACAACAACAGCCAGAAGTGGAAGAGTCACATTCTAATTATATCATTGACAACTTGAGATATTATAGTCAAGTAGCCCATCGAAAACATTCAATATTTACAAATCATTTACAGCAACTGAGACTGGCAATGTCACCCACTTCATCACAGTCATTCAACCGCCCAAACTTAGTCAGGTCAAAATCAGACTACACAGAATCAACAACCCCCTCACTCCTATTCACCAATGAAAGTAGTCCAATCACATCTTCTTCGTCACCCACTAGTCAAATGTTATCACCCATAAGTCTAGACGGTACTAATAGCAGTTATCAAGATGAGAATATCATCGTTAACATACCCACCAGATTCACTTGTCTTAGATGTGACCATATGATGTGTCCTTATTGTCCAAAGTTGAGATTGAAGGATTTAAGCGTATGAAAGAAAAAAAAAACTGGGGTATCCCCTATTGCATACAAAAACACCAAAGCCAAACCCACAAGCCATTTGTCAAGCCAAACCAAGCCGAGCCAAGCCATTTGCCAATCAAACGACAACGATAACTCCAACTACAACAAGAGAAAGACAATTGCTAAAAATACTTTTCTGTGATGATGACACCTGTGCTCACTCATTGTTCATTGTTGTGGTGATGGTTGTTTTTTCTTGTGGCTTCCCAACAAGGAAAGGATTCCTTTATGTAAACTGTTTGAAAAGAACAACGAACAATGCAAATTTTGTTGTTGTTGTTGTTGTTGTTGTTGTTGTTGTTGTTGTTGTTGTTGGAGCGCTGCAGCTTTGGAAAGAACAACGCACAATGACGGGCTGTAAAGGTTTAAGGGTTGTTTATGCCATATTTTTTTTGTGATTTACTGGCAAAGACAATGGAACAGCCCCCTCCTCCCCCACCCCTCCCCTCCCGTTTATCCTTCCTTGGGTTCGTATGTGTCTTTTATTGGTGTCTCGTGTCCTTTGTCACTGAATGTTTCATAATATCAAAAGTTTCAATGACATCATAACTAGTATTTATTGTATTTATTGTATTTATTATTATGGCCGCAAGCTCTTGGCAGGGGTTAAGTCTCCAACCAAGCAGCAGCCACCCACGATCTTTAATGAAAAAAATGCATTGTTCTTATTATTCTATACACACTCACACCTATGGCTCCTCTATACATACCTATGACTCCTCTATAAAATGTAATTTACCCTTCCTTCCTCACTTTCTATTTAATGATTTTCGTTTTAACCATTTATCCTTACTTCCAACAGTCTTCTTTTCTGATTTAGGCACCACTTTTCCAATTCTTGAATGATATTGTTGTTGTTGTTGCGCCACCACCTTGACATAAACTCCATTTGCCTTTTCTATGGCTTTATTCTTTCTAAGTTTAATTTCTCGTAATTTTTCCATCAATTTGGCTTTCTTGTCATCTTCCATATCTAATCGAATATGTTTCCCTTGGGGTTTGGTGTCTACAGACAGTGATATGTTTCCAGAAGTGATATCTTCAAGTATGTCATCGGGTAAATAATCAGGTATTTCTTCAGCTGCTGGTTCTTCTTCTTCTACTACCTTGGTTTGTTTTCGTTGTTGTTGTTGTTCGGCATTACGTATATCCAATTCACGTCTTTTTTCACGTTGGATAGATTTCTCAAGGGCTAGCTTAGCACGTTGTTGTTTCTCACTGTCGATAATTGCTTGTTTACTTTTGGATGTGCTTTCTTCTTCAGGTGCTTCGTCTTCTGAGTCTGAGTCTGAGTCTTCTTGTTCTTCAGATGATATTGTGATTATTTCCTTTGGAGGAACGACAACTTCGTGGTCATCATCTGTGAATGTTATCTTCTTAGCTTGTCCTCTGGTAACGGCCACCATTGTTAGTTGTTGTCTGTTGTTCTTAGTTGTTAGTCGAGTTAAGTAAGTAAACTTTTCATCTCATCGTAAAAAGAATTAATTTTTTTTTTGGGAGTCGTTTTTTGTTGTTGTTGTTGTTGTTCCAGAAACTGTTTGGTAGCGCCAACGGTGTGATATATTTTGCAGTAATTAAAATCCTCTAGTTGACGATCCAGACACTAGGGACTGCTGCTCTATTGAACCCAACTATTTACACCAAATACTCTCCATCTACGTCTATTCACATCACTTACAAACCTTTCCACCGACCCTTGACGTATAATATAATTCAAGGTATCTGGCGATACCTCTAATCCATGCATAATCAAACTATTCACCTTTAACCCCCGTGATAATTTAATTAGATTAATACCGTCGATTTTTTCATTAAAACTGACATCAAGACAATTTAATCTCTGTTTCAACTTGTTGAAATCATCAGTCATAGCCACGATTGAATCACTATCTATATTCATCTCATTAATGTACAAGTACCCCAATTGTTGACAATGGTGAAATATTTGAGAAATCCGGATCAGTTGTGCGGTTGCTGAATACTTGTTTAAAAAGGAAATATATTTGCCATTGCCGATATTTAGACTAGTGAGACCCTTGCCACAAATACGAAGTAGTTTGACGAGACCATGCAGGGAAAGATTATGATTGTATAGATCTAGTTTTGTGAGTTGGTTAAATTGACAAATTTCATTGATTTCATTCAAGGAGATCATAGAATTATGTTCACCTCCACCTTCTCGAAATACCAATTCTTTTAAATTGAAAACCGGATTGAAATTCTTCAACAAGATCAAAAATGTAAACAATGATAAATTTGAATTATTTTCAAAATATAATTTTTGTAACTGGGGAACCGAAAGTAAGAATTGGCCAAATTCACCTAGTTTATCATTAAATTCATGTGAAACAATAGTTAGTTCCGTCAATTGGGGGAGATTCAAATCTAGACATTTTATAGTTGATATTTTACTAGGATGATTCACTAATGTTAATGATTGTAATTTATTATCACCCGGTAAACCTTGATCTGTTAATTTTTGAAGCATCTTATCTTTTCTAGGATAGGTGGTTAAGTGGGGGGATATAACGATTATTTGTAATGTTTCGAGATTCTTAAATAAATTCAATAATACTCTCGGTCCAAATGATATATCTTCCTTTATGGTCAATTTTAAACTTGTCAAATTTTGGAAATTCCTTAATTTCCAACTTAGTTTAATTAATTGTTCAAATATTAAAGATAAAGTAATGTTTGAATCGAATAAATCTAGTTTTTCAATTAGGATAGGCTGAATGATTAATAATTCAAGAATCTTGTTTAATGAATTGGTAGATATTGAATTAAATTTGAGTGAAAATTTCTTCAGATTGATCTTCCTTAATAATTTCACCGCATGCGTGAATTCATGGATTGAGATACTAGGTTTCATATTAATTCGAGAATTATACAATTGACTAATTGAAATTAATTGGCAATACCATGATTTACAAACTAAATGACAGTTTAATATAGATTTCAAAGGTAATTGTTTAAATATAACCTCCACAATTTCCAAAGGCAAGCACACAAGTGGATCCACTACCTCCCTTTGTCTCTGTCTCTGTCTCTGTCTCCTCTTCGCCACATCCTTCTCCCTCTCTTCGGTCTCCCGCTTTCTTTTCAATTTCAATTCAGAATTCAATTTTCGAAATTGTGATTTCAATTGTCCATACAACTTTTCAGACACCACCATTCCAACCTCATTCATCCCCTTCTCAATAACATACACCCCAGTCTGATAGCATCGATATGCCTCCACCACTTTATCCATCCCATATAACAACTTCCCTCGTCTTAAATACCCTTTACATCCCCCCGGATCAATCTCAATCATTCTCTTTGCATCCAAGAGCGCATTGGCTACCTGTCCCATTTTTTCATAAGTAGCTGCCCGCTGGTCATATATTGAACTAAGTCTCGGGTGGATAATGGCACCGCCGATGGTTGAACTTTCATCTAGACCATGTTGTTTACGAATGGTTATGATTTGTGATTTGGGAAGGCTGGTGAGGGTGTGGATTAGTTGGTTGTAGGTTGATAGGGCCTTAATGTAGTTTTGTGACTTGAAGTAGAGGATCGCTAGTTGGATCTTGTCTTCTAATAGTTGGGCTTCTTCTGATAATGATGACATGGCATGGCCTGTTGGTTGTTTTCGTTTGGTTTGGTTTGGTTGGTGGTTTTGGTTGGTTTTTTGTTTTTGTTTCGCACTGATGAAAAATTAACAGACGCGTAGTTGAACTTAACTATGGGAGCTTAAGTATGGGGGGGGGGAGAAATGGTATTACTGACATGAACCAGTTTGGATGTTATTGGACCTTGACTGTAGTGTAACCAGTGTAACTAGTGCAGCCATTCCCAGAGCCATAATGACGAGAATTGTCACTACATGTCAAGACAAACAAGTTTTACATTCTTATAACTAATTCTAAATATATAGATAAATAAATAACTTAGACATCTACCCATAATAAGGGTTAATAGTATCCAGTTTATTGTCAGGTGAAGATACCGTTTGTTCACGGTCAGTATCATGAGAATCAGTGTATACTTCTTCTTCTTCTTCTTCTTCATCGTTGTCATTGTCATTGTCATCGCCATTATACCCTTCATCTTCATCAACCACGACCTCTTCATCACCCATATACTCCTGGGGTGTATCTTCCTCATCGGCAACTTGCAAACTACTCTCATCATCAAACTCATCCACATCCTTAATACTGCGGGTACTCTCATCTTCTTCCTCAGCCACTTCATCAGTATCAAGCAATACTTCCCCCTCCTCGTCTTCCTCCTCCTCGGCCACTTCATCAGTATCGAGCAATACCTCTTCGTCAATCTCATCACTGGGGATCCTATCAATATTAGGCACCTCAAACAAATCCTCATCGTATAGTTCAATACTTACACTCTTATTCCTTTTCTCAAGAAAACTCTTTTTCAATTCCGCCGAATCTAAACTATATCTAGCATTATCACCCACATCACCCGCTTCATAAAGATGGATATGAGAACTTGACAAATCATTATCTTTAAATCTGTTTAATCCAATATATGAACTATGAAGAGAATTGGATCCGGATTTACTGGGAAGATTGGCATTCTCTTTTATTGATACTTCCGGCTCGAGATAATGAACTTCTTCATTGTCAGTAGGGGAGTTTCCAGGTTTGCCAAATGATGATGAAGGAAACGGTTTCTCATCAAAGTATGGATTGTATTTCCCCAAGTGAACTCGATCATTTTTGAATTTTTGAAAAGCAGCTGCTGTATTATGTTGCTCATTAAGTAAATATTGATCAATGTTAAATCTAAAATTCCCAGAACTTTTAGCCTTACGCACCCCGGCTCTAACTAACAGTTCAGCTTTGTCTTGATATTGCTGCTGCTGTTGCTGTTGTTGTTGCTGTTGTTGCTGTTGCTGTTTCTGTTGTTGCTCCTTCTGTTGCTGTTGTTGATAATCAGAATCATCATTGACCAAAGTTGAATCATCATAAAGAAGTTGATTTGATAATTGCAGCAAAGAATAACTTGAAATAATCTTTTTCTTCGGAATAGTAGCACTATCCCCATCAATCTTCAAATGACCACCACTGCCACTGATAGAATACCCTTTGGTTCTAGTAATGGTAGTAACACTCTTTCTCGATGTAGCTGGACTATAGGCAGAATTGTGTCTTTTGATAGATGGAGGACGTTTTTTCATAGGTTCGGAAGCTTTAGGCAACCCCTTATGGAACAGCAAACTCCGGTGCACTTCACTATGGATATTATAAGTGATTCTATTATTGGCAGAAGTGATCAATCTTCCCCGTAATAACGAGATTGCTTTATCTAATGCAAATTCAACCCCACAATTATTATGGATGATAGAAACTTTTGGCCAGGCTGCCTTGGCTCCTCTACAGAAGAATTCTAAAAGAAATTCAGGATCGGGGTTCTTGAATAAATTAACCAAGTCTGGAATTTTATAATCATGGATGATAGTAATATCTCCCGAATAACTTTGTGATAATATGGCAATCATCTTACTTGATAGTTCCTTACCAATATCCAATTCAACCAACATTTGTAAATAGTGAATAATTTCCGAGGAAACAAAATCATAAGCACTATGCAATCCATGTTTTAACTTATGATTAAATTCATTTTCAACTTCTCCTCCAATATTATGAAGAGAAATTCTCATCACCGTGACAACATGAGGGTTGACTTGTACCGCAATGATATTATCCACATTGAACATTTCTGAAAGTCTGGTGATGGGAACATCGTTTTCAACCGATCCATCTGAATACTTGGTAGATACATCGTTATTCCATTCATGAATCTCATTGGTTTTGGGGTTCTTTTCATACACGTTACAAGAAGGGAAAACACCAGGTAATGAACAACTGGCACACACGGCAGACCAAATCAAACAATTGGGGGCAGTTAAATAATTCAATAAGGTACTTTGTTCATGAATACTTCCTGCCGATACACTGATATTCAAGATTTTTCCAGTTCTATTATATGCTTCTCTAAAGGTTAAATCACCCAAGAAATTCGTCATGGTTCTTTGTAAACCAATCACGTCAAACATGGTACCATATTTAATGAAATGACCCAAATAATGTAATAATCTTTTAAATTTGGGTAATTGAGCAATATCTTCAGCATCAGTCACTTCAAAAATATCAAATTTCTTTTGAGAGAAAGTAGCCAACAATTCAATTGTTTCTTGATTGGTATGACTACATAAAATACTGGCCATGATGGACCCAGCTGATGATCCACTGATAATACGAGGAAGAATATTACCTTCGAATAAAGTGGCCAATACTCCAATATGGAAAACCCCAAAAGTACTACCACCAGATAACACCAAGGCAGTTCTACCAATATTCTTTCTGGTTTGAATTAACATGCCTAAAAGATATCTATCATCTAAATCAACCTCTTTATTATTGATCAAAAATTCCATACTTAATTTACATTCTTGAATGTATTCTTCGATTAATTTCTTGGTACCAACATATGAATGTCGATATAAATTCGTATCACCCATATTACCAAGGTTTCTAACCCATTTTGTTCTAATCAAGTATAATAAAAGTTTATAATCACCATCCAATCGAGCCCGTTTCATTTCATTAAGGTTGGTGAAAACCAATTCATAGTCATACAATACTGATTTCGGATCCGATTTCCAAACGTTATTCCCCATTAGTTCATCCAATTTTAACGAAATTTCATACCAGGATTGATAACTAGTAGCAAGCTCTTGTTGGGCCAATAATTGTTTAATGTGGAGCTCCTTATCAGTATTGGGTGACCATAGTCTATTAATTGACGGTAACCAGCCAAACCAACCAAACCAACCTCGACTCTCTTGACCAACTTCACCTGCTGCTAGCTGTTGTACTTCAAGTGGTGCCAGTGGCTGTTTGTCTTTCAGTTTCATCTGGTTGTATTGTTCAAAAAGCACCTGTACGATTTCATTCTGGTGAATAGTCGTAGGGAGGTGCTGTTGTGGTTGTTGTGGTTGTGGTGGTTGTTGGTGACTAGGCGCACGCACTAGACTACTATTCCCGTTCATTCTTACTTACTTACTTACGTACTTACTTACTCAACACCCTTAACTACTCGACTGTTTGGTGTATAGCTTGGTGCTTAAAGGAAGAACAGGCCGAGAATCAAAATGCATATGATAAATATTGCGGGGCCTTGGGTTATATGCACGCAATGGCCATCAAAAAAAAAAGCGTCGTGTACCGATTACCAATATCTCGGATCAGTTCCCCATCACCAAAAAATTCTTTATTACTCTTTACTCACCAAGCGCTAGTACTGGAATTTTTGTCTACTGGCAAAGGCTGTATATTGATAGACCTAAACCTTTGGACTAGTTTTTTTTAAAAAAAAGAGGACTCAAAGTAACGTTGAGTGTATCCACAGTGCTTTCATTTCCCCCAAAAATAAGGAGTCCACGCCTATTCTCCACCAAGCACCACTACCACTACCACCACCATCGCCTCATCTGCTCCAGCAATACCCAGATATTCCTGCTCAGAAGTTGTCATCACCAACTGCTGCCACTGCTGGAGAGAAAGATAGACCTAGGTAGACCACTCAGCATGAACGCTAATAAACATCACATATCTACTATTCATCATTTGACTGATGAAACTTCAAGACCTTTGATTTCCTTAACCGTGAAATCAGGTGATAGATATCTTTTTGGTAAATTAACCGAGGGGTCGCAAAGAATACTCAATTGTTTCAAAGTGAAATATACCAGTTTCCAAGGGGTATTCATTTCTGGAACTATAAACACCTGGTCAGACATTGGTGGACTTACTGGATTCTTTTTGACGGTATCGGATGCCCATAAACGAGATATAAGTGTTTTTGGTAATAAGAACTTGATTGCTTATATAATTGCCACTTGGAGACAATTTGTGTTTAGAAAAGGGCTCAGGATCAAAACCGTAGAACCAGAGTCAGGTCCCATGCATGCCAATAAGGAAATTAGCATTTTCCCCATAAAAATCTCCCGCGATGAACCTACCCATACCACTATAGCTGAATTACTGAAAAATCTCAATCGAGTATTAAGCAAAGTTGTCTCGATGATGTTCCCATTAGATACCAGTGCCGTCAATAGCAAAGATCCCGAGTCTTATAAAAATGTAGACATTAAACTTCATCAATTTATCAAGTTACCCAAGGCTCTGGAGGTGTATGAATCACAGAAATCTTATTCATACATGATTAGGCTCTTACCCGCTGCCGGTCAATTAGACATTAAAAGAGCCATTCAACTTGGATTGCGTCCCGATAAACGTTTGGCTGAATTGAAAAATGGTACCTCGGTTCAAAATGACGCCGGGGACACCATTCATCCTCATCAAGTGTTGGCGCCTGCCAAAAAGTATCAAAAAGTTTTAATTATAGATATCCCCGACAACTCATACTATGACAATGCCATCAATAGTGAAGAATGGTTTGTCAAAAATGAAGAAAGAGGAGATGAAGAAGTTGGATTGGTTTATCATTTCTTGGGAAAGGAGCTAGATTTTGATTTAGAGAAATATACTCACGACTTCTTGAATAAGTTTGTCGAAGGTACCCAACATGTGATTAGCCACCCCAACATGACCAATAATACCATTTTAAATGTCCGTTCTACTAGAAATGTATTAATGTTAAAATCAATCATGAATGAGGATTTTAACTTGATAAAACTGGAAGATTATATCCCATTGGATCCAAATGATAAAATAACCAGACTTCATGCCCTTCAAAAATATGCCATTGAACAAGATGGAATTAAACCAGATTTCTCTGATGTTCGTACCGATAGTAACAAATCAATTTACGATGAACAAGTGGTTCCGGTGAGCATCTTAAACGCCAAACCATTTGAAGAATTACAACAGAAAAAAATAGACCTTATGGCAACTGAAAGGGAAGGTTCATCACTTAAGGATAAAGTTCATGTAATAACGTTAGGTACTGGTTCTTCAATACCTTCTATTGATAGAAATGTGATTTCAAGTTTGGTCAGAGTTCCATATCAAGAACACAAGGACAATGAAATCAGGTATAGATCAGTTTTGTTAGATGGGGGTGAAAATACTATTGGCAGTCTTAAGAGATTGTTTGATGCTAAAGAAGCCACTCAACTTTTCAAAGAATTATCGTTGATTAATTTGAGTCATTTGCATGCTGATCATCATTTGGGTATTGTGTCAATGATTAATGAATGGTTTAGAGTAAACCATGATGATGAACATGCCAAGATTTATTTGATTGTTCCAGTGGAATTCATTGATTTCTTAACCGATTGGTATTCAATAGAAGAAAGCTATAATAAGTATTACAACGCCGATAAGATTCATATGGTGAGTGCGGAAAACTTCATTGCCACACCAAGAAAATTCGGTCCCTATGAAAAAATGAGTGTAGAAGAATTTGAAGATCGATTTGACGCCGGAGAAGTTAATCCTTATGTAAGAAAAGTTGACTTTAGACCTGACAACAGAATTCTAGAATTATATAATTACGTGGGATTGAATCGAGTGACAACCTGTCGAGCAATACATTGTGTAAGTGCCTATTCAACTATATTTGATTTCAAATTAAACCCAGAAGAAAACTTTATTGTTTCTTATTCAGGAGACACCAGACCAAATCCTTCTTTTACTCGTGATGGATATGGCACCGACTTGTTAATCCATGAAGCGACATTTTCCAATGATTTCATTAAGGATGCAGTTGAAAAGAAACACTCAACCATGATTGAAGCGGTATACCTGGCTCTTCTTATGAATTGTCCAAAATTGATACTTACTCATTTCAGTTCAAGATTTGGTAATTCAAATAATAGTATTGCCAGAGCAAAGATGCAAGAAGCAGTAACTCGGGTCAATGAATATTTGGAAAATGAAATGATTAGACTGAATATATTTAATTTTGATCCATCAGTAGATCCAATTAACTCTAGCAGAACATTTGAAAATTTGGAAATGTGTTTTGCATTTGATTTCATGAATGTCAAGTATGGTGATATCCATTTACAAGAACAGAATTGGGCTATTTTTGATGAAGTATTTGCCCCAAGTATGACTGAAAGAGAAGCGGATGAGAATTTTGAGGAAGAAGGAATGCCAGCAAAGTCATCTTCTTCAAAGAAGAGAAAAATCGTTGGCAAATGGTATTAAAGGAGGGGTTTTTTTTTATATATCTTAGGAGTAGACGTAGAAGAAAACTGTGTAAATAGAAGATAATTAATAGACAAAGGGGGGGGTTTCGTTATTATTTTTTTGAAAATAACAATTGAATCTCCTAATTGAAAAGAAGCATTACTCTGTTAGTTAGTGTATCACAATCTGTAAACAGATCACCCCCTGATGACTCTATCTAATAATGTTCGAGACGGTTTTTCTCTAGAGTGAAGACATCAGATTATCAAATGCAATGAGGATTTTTTGACTTTTGTAGATGTGAGGATAACTTCAGACATGCTTGATCCATTAGTGGGAATGCTAGTGAGTTTGAAAGAAAAACGATCCTAATAAATGATTTATTATGATCAGCGTCTATATTGGTGGAAGGGTGTCTCCTCCCGTGATTATCCCACTATTTCAATTTCTAATCTGTTGTTATATGCTGGTAGGGTGTGATTTATCTACTATACCAGAACCTAACAGAAGTGAAGGTGTTGCTTCTCTCCCTCCCCCCCCCTTACAAGCTGGAACTAATTAAGTTCAATAAGCTTCCTGGCTGCAATTCAAACTGAACAATTGTCTCAACCTGCATATAGACTTCTTTGACAGTTTGCAGTTTAGGTGTTGTTGATGTCGATAAAAACTGCAGATTAAATCGATTGTTCAACAACGGTCTCGAGATCAAATCAGATGAGATACAATAGCTGATCATTGGTTGTTAATGGAAGCATTCCCCTTGTTATTGCAGCATAGTTGGCTAGCCAATGAAGTTATCCATTCGATAGAATCATCGACTTCATCTTCTGCAAATCGACTAATCAAGAAGAATTTTCAACCAACCTTGATCAAAATCTCCCCCATCTTAAGAATATGTAAGTTCTTAAACGTGAGCAAAACAACCAACAATGTGACTTTTATAGTGGCAGATTCAACCCATAAGATGTTTGCCTATTTCCCATTCAAGCCTACTATTGTTGATTTTGAGAATCGACATGCACAGAGAATAACGTATTATACCATCAATAATCTAATTGATGTTAAACGAGCAAACTTGAGGTTTATTAATGATCAGGATTTAGATAAAGATTATGGATTTAAAAGTTCTGGAAAGTTATCGATTGCCATACTTGAGATTATTGAATTTGAATTGTACCAACGGGATCAACTACTGTTCACTGCTGATGTTGAAAGCAGGATCAAGTTCATTTATGATGACAAACGATATGAAACAGTTTGTGGAAGTGATCCTAACTTCGAATTGACGGATTTGTTAGAAGATGTGATGATTATGTGACTGACACCCTTGTCTCACCAATAATAGTAGCATAGTGGCATAGAAGCATAGTGGCATAGTAGCATACCATACCATTCATACCATACATAAGAATGAGAGTCTTTTTTTTTGGCAGCTTTTTTTTTTTGCAACCCACTTAACTAACCGCCCACTAACCACCCACTAACCACCAGATCTCTTACTTATAAATGTTATTCAATCAAGGCAACAATAACACTCCAATGGGAGAAGGAGAATCGTCATTATCAGTTGATAATCAATCTTCACCAACTCATTCAGCTGGCCATAAACCAGCAGCTGCACCAGTTAGCAGCATTAGCACGGGAGCTGCAGAAGATCTTTCTCGTCAATTAGATGAATTGGCTATCAATGCCATGTATTATTCAGAAAGTCATTCTGTCCATGAAGGAAATGGCCCTGTTGTTGCCATTCATCCTCCTTCTAGTCTGAGGGAAATCTTATCACCACCATTTAATGGTCCCTTTGGGTGTATTAAAGGATTATTTTCCCGTAACAACAGGCCAACTCAATCACAAGAGGAAAGCTTACCATTGATTCCGGTATTTCAAGTCCCCAGATCACCAATTAGTAGGGGAATAGGTCAGAATTCAACATTGGCACAATTGTTACTGCGATTGATCATTGGAATGATTGGTGCACAGTATACTGCTCCTTATTCCCGCACAGTTGGTACCGTCCTTACATTAGTATTGGTGGGTTCGATAATTGCTCTTTATTATACTGGAAATTTATCAGTTTTAAGCGTGGTTGCTAAAACTTTGCTTTGTCAAATGTTACATAGTATTCAACCAGAAAACTTACCTGCCTTCTGTCTTGATTAGGTGAGATTATGTGTTCTCTAAACTTCTGCTATTTACTATTGTTTGCATTTAGGGTGTTGTTCCATGAAGGGGTGTTGTTCCATGAAGGTATTGTTCCATTAAGGTGTTGTTCCATTAAGGTGTTGTACCATTAATTGTTGATTGTTGATTTAATATATATATACAAGTAATAATAAGAATATGTAATTATTTACCAAAAAAAAAAACGAAGACTCTACTACTTTTCTCTTCTATCCTTTACCTTATTCTTATTAACATGTTTATGAGTTCTAGTCTTCATGAATTTCTTAAGACCCCACATCGATTGGGTCAATTTATTAGACTTGGATTTACCTCTACCACCACCATGAGGATGGTCACAAGCATTCATGGCCACCCCTCTAGTCATGGGCCTAAACCCTCTATGTCTTGATCTACCGGCTTTACCCCAAGAGATCAATTGATGTTCCTTATTGGACACTATACCTAAAGTTGCTTGACAATCCATACTGATATAACGATGTTCACCCGAAGATAATATAACTACCGATTTATTAGTTTTGGTACTCTTGGAAAGAATCTTGGCAAAGGTACCAGCAGACTTAACAAATTGACCTCTTCCACCAGGACGTAAACCAATATTATGAACAATGGAACCAACGGGTAACATACGGATAGGTAAACAATTACCTCTTTGTAAGATTCTGGCAGATAATAATGCATCATCAATTTCTCCATTATTCTTTTCATTCATTTCTTGATAGAAATCTTCAGGAATACCAGCTCTGAAAGATTCAACCACGTCATCGGCTCTTAAACCTTGAGGGGCCAAGATATACGATAAATCACCAGTGGTTTGATGTTTAAGCAAAGCAATATGACCAGATCTATTGGGATCGTATTCAATTCTTAACACTGTTTGTTTTCCCGGTGCTAAACGATGTGAATCAACAATTCTTGCTCTTTGTTTATGACCACCACCTCTACCACGAATGGTAATCTTACCAGTGTTATTTCTCCCAGAAGTCTTCTTCTTAGCCACGGTTAATTCTTTAATTGGACGTCCTTTATGTAAATGTTCATGAATGGGTTTTAAAAAATGAGTAGAACCCGGGAATGAATGGCCTCGAGCAAGAGATTTCATCTTGGTTGTTTTTCTGGCTAATTCTCTTTGTTTGATATGTTTAAGATGTTCAACTTCCAATTCGGTATGGCCATGATCATGATCATGGTTAGGTGAGGAGGTGGAGGAGGTGGAGGAGGTGGAGGAGGATGACGATGAAGAAGAACTTGCCGCTCTGGTTGAGCTTAGACGCAACAATCCAGTAGTGAAAAATGCTGTTCTACTAACATTCAGCCTCACTTGGCCAAGCAAGCACTTGTTTGCCCAAGGTGTTATCATTGTGGTGCCTGTTGGTGGTGGTGGTGGTGGTGGTGGGTGATTATCTATTTCTCTGGTCAACCGAGGGGAGGTGTATTGGGTCAAGTTGAAAAATTTTGATGTTAATTGATTTGGTTGGTAGGGTCGTGTGTAAATCAGAAACTGCCATACTTAGGAATCAGATATACTGAGACTGCGTGTAAACCTCGTCACTAACAACACAATTTCCAACCAATTGAATTTCAGCAGAAAATATAAAAATCGGCGATCGTTTTTTTTTTTGTTTTTTTTGCCTGCTTTACCGATTTTCTGTCACTAGCATTATTTCCATCACCAAAGTACACGACCATTCTAAGGGTTTGTTTCAACAAAAAGTTTTTCAAACCACCAAATCGATATATAGAGAGAGAGAGGTTATTATCTTTCTCCCATCCCCACCCCCAATACTTAAACCTAATAGTAAAGATGATGGCTTCTCGTGTTTTCACCCGTTCCATGGCTTCTGCCACCAAGTCTGTCAAGCCACCAATTCAATTATTTGGTATTGACGGTACTTATGCCAATGCTTTATATTCTGCCACTTTACAACAATCAAACATGGAAACCTCCTACAAGGCTTTAGGTAAGGTTGATGCGCTCATTAAGGGTGACGCCAAATTGGCTTATGCTTTGACTAACCCTGCTTTCAACAAGGAAGGAAGAATTGGTATTACTAAAGCAATTGCTCAAGAATTAAAATTGGATCAGACCACCACCAACTTTTTAGCCATTTTGGCTGAAAACAACAGATTAGGTAACTTTGGTTCTATCTATGAAAAGTTTGGATTATTGAACGATGCTTACAATGGTGTCGTTGAAGCTAAGGTCACTTCTGCTTCTCCTTTGGAGTCTAAGATCTTGAAGAGATTACAAGCTTCAATTGGTAAGTCTTCATTTGTTGGTGAAGGTAAGACCTTGAAGTTGACTAACGTTGTTAACTCAGAAATCTTGGGTGGTTTAATTGTTGAAGTTGGTGACAGAACTGTTGATTTATCTATTGCTAGTAAGGTGTCTAGATTAAACCAAACTTTAAAAGAAAGCTTGTAAGTGCAACCAATAATTAGCATCCAGATTCATAAACCATTTATTCATTTCCTTTTGAATTGAAAATATAGAAGAGAGAGAGATGGAAAGAAAGAGGGCCATTTTGGAAGGTGAGAAAATGTCAAGATTTATATGAACAAGAATATCTTTATGGATTAATTGGAACACAATGTATAACACACACAATAATTTCAAAAAAAAAATGTCTATCAAGAAACCCCAACCCATTTAATGCAATTTGATATTTATCATTCCTACAAACATCATTCTTTTCAGTTATTTTTATTTTATATATATATATATACATTATTTATTCCTGATTTTTTATTATGGGATTTAACAAAATACAAGAATTAGTTAAGAAAAAAAACATTTAAGGGAGAATTGGTATACTAGATGACTACGACGACTGTCAATAAGTATAGTATTGACTAGGCCATCTCTCTCATTTGCACTCTCCCCCTCCCCCTTCCCCTCTCTAAGTTAGTGCAAATAAACTCGGTGTTAGACTTGGCATCCGATATGGCTGTTTGATTTTCAGGTCATGAGCAACAACAAAAAAAACTAGTGGCTCTGTCTCTCTCTCTCTCTCTCACAATATATATTCTACCCCAACCACAACCATCCATCAATAACCTTTACCTCCACTCTCAGGAATCTCTCCCCCCAATGTCACCAAAGCCAGTTCGAACGTTTGTTAACTTCCTAACCGTAGTTACGATAGCCTTGAACTTTTTCGTATACTTCTATCCTGATCTACTCAACAATTCAAACCAGTGTGATTGGCATCAATTTGAAACGTCACCAGATCCGGCATCTACATCCACCACCACCACCACCAAATATGACATCTTGAATAGATCCTTGCCTCCCGCATTACTTCGAAAATTAGCATTAAACTTTCCTCAATTAAGACCTGAGAAACAAGGTATTTCTCCCCTCAAGT
Organism: Hemisphaericaspora lyxosophila; assembly: GCA_030582855.1. Lineage (NCBI taxonomy): Eukaryota > Fungi > Ascomycota > Pichiomycetes > Serinales > Debaryomycetaceae > Hemisphaericaspora > Hemisphaericaspora lyxosophila. The sequence goes on from JAJMHC010000221.1 coordinate 34,651, forward strand.
CCATTCATATGTTGACCTTTGGTGATCCTCAAATTAATGGAAATTGGCCCATTACCCCCTATATCAAAAGATTAGACAACTACGGCAATGATTATTATTTGGGACATATTTATGACATTATGAAACATCGATTAAATCCTAGTCATGTGGCAGTTATGGGTGATTTATTTTCCTCTCAGTGGATCTATGATTCCGAATTTTATAATCGAACCTATAGATACGTGGAACGATTATTTCCTCGTCCATTAGAATACAAACAGAGTGTATTGGATATACATGCCAAACACCAGGACTATGATTGGCAAGGCTGGATGGATCAGGAAAAGGAGATGGACCCATTGGATAGATTTCAATCACGAGTATATAGTGATATTTACGATTGGCAACACCTCAATCGAAAACAACCCAATTTTGAAAACCCATTGTTTATAAATTTAACGGGGAATCATGATATTGGATATAGTGGTGATGCAACTTGGCAGCATATGGCCCGATTCCATCTTTTATTCGGACAGAATAACTACGTGATAAACTATAATCAGGGAACTCCTTATGAATGGAGATTGGTAGTTTTGGATTCGTTAACATTAGAAGGACCGGCCTTGCAAGAAGAATTCATCAACTACACCCAGTCATTCTTGGATAATTTACAAAACGTCGAAAATCCAAAATTTAAAGGTGCCACGGTATTATTAACCCATATCCCCATGTATAAAGTGGCCGGATTATGTCGTGATGGTCCAGAGCATATCTATTATGAAAACTACGAAAGAGAACCTTATAAGAATGGAAAACTCAGATCTCAGAATCATTTATCATATGAAACTTCTCAACGAGTATTGAATATCGTATTTCCTAACCACGACCAGAATGGAATTATACTTACGGGGCATGATCATGTCGGTTGTGATGATTGGTATAATTACCACGATGGAGAATGGGTAGCGTCTAAAGAGAAATCCAGCCGTGAACGGGCTTCGATTAGAGAAGTGGTGGTTAAGGCCATGATGGGAGAATTTGATGGACAAACAGGAATTGTCACCGGTAATTTTGATGAAACTCAATATAAATGGGAATTTGAATTTAGTTATTGTTCCTTTGTCATTCAACATTGGTGGTGGGCTAGTAAAGTTACTATTTTTGCAAGTATCCTTTTACAATCGATTGTTATATTGTTTTAGTGGTTTTTTTGGTGGTTTAGTTATAATAGAAAAAGGATGAATAAAATTGCATTGTTTTGAAAGCTATATAAAAAGTAAAATATGTAACATTTTTTTTAGGCGGATTCACTTGCGATTGGTACAACTGGAGCGATGGCTCCCTCTTTTGCCTCTTCTTTTGCCTCTTCTTTTGCCTCTTCTTTTGCCTCTTCTTTAGCCTCTTCTTTAGCCTCTTCTTTAAGTTCTTCCTTCACTTCCTCTTCTATGTTATTTTCAACTTTTGGTTCCTCCGATTGTTTAACTTCTTTGGAATCTTCTCCCTTGGAATCCTCTCCCTTGACAGTAGAATCTTCATTGATAAACGTTTCAACTTCAGCCTTTGCCCCTTCAATACTTTGTTCAGGAGAAATTTGGATTCTCTTAACCTTCAATACTCCATCAACAAAAATCCAATGTGATCTCTTGATCCCAGATGGTGATTTCTTCGCACCCAACTTTCCAATTAGTTCCTTGCTAGGATCAGATAATAATGAATAGTTTAAATGTTGCTTAGTTTGAAATCCCTTTTGTGCCTTGGGTGAATCAGCACTTAACCCAAACACAGTCACGTTATTATCTTTCAAAAACTGATAATTTCTTTGAAATCCACATGCTTGTCTCGTACATCCGGGAGTTGAAGCTCTTGGGTAGGCAAAGATGACGAGATATTTGCTAGCTTTGGCTACTTGAACCAAGTCAACTTCAATTTCATCTTGATCTAATAATTTGATTTCTGGTATTTTATCACCAACTTGTAATTCCGTTACAGGTTTTGCCGTGGAGGTGATGATAGGGTTGCTACTGATAATTTTCTTTGCTTTTTTGGTTATTGGCTGTTCATTGATGGTTGGTGCTGGTGCTGGTGCTTTTCTTCCAGACACTCTAGTAGAGCGACGTAATTCAGGCATTTGGGGAGTGGGGGTGGTGTATAAGGACTGCAAAGGGCTGTTTTTTTTTAAAGAGAAAGGAAAGAATGAAAAATGGAAACTGGAAACTGTGGAGAATGAAAAATTATTGCTGTTCGATTCCGCAATTTTCTCTTTTTGCCTTTTTTTTGACGTTTCTTTTTGGGGGAGGAAG
>JAJMHC010000222.1:0-21896 GCA_030582855.1 Hemisphaericaspora lyxosophila
TAGTAGGAACTTGTAATGTCATTTCTTTCTTCTGTCTAACTATTCTGAATTCTAAGTTTTTATCTTCGTACATGCCACTAAAGTCCCTCATACTTTGGGCCATCTTGCCATTAACGGAAAGAATAATATCACCAGTTTTTAATGGACTATTGGCGTGTTCTAAACTTGGAGCAGTTATTCTATCAACGGCTAAGAATTTGATTTGATCATGGGACTCTTCTTCGTACTTGCTAATCCATTCTTGAGAAACACCTCTAGTTCTCCCTTGCAACACGCTTACTGAAGCAAATTCGGCCTCAAGGATTCTTAAATTCTTGGGGATCTTGTTAGCTTGCAACAAGGAAATAACGTCCTTGACATCGGTGACATCCAATCCCATTCTATACAATTGATCATTGGTCTCTCCTAAATAAGTCAACCACAAGGCACGCACAGTACCATCATCATCAGCTAACACCCCAGCTTCACACTCATGGGTTACCTTGCTATCCAATAATACACATTCCAAATTTGTCCCTCTATAACGGGGAGACATTGAGCTGGCAGTGACATTTAAAGAAGAGACAGAACTAACTCTAACATCTTCAGTGATCAATCTCAAGTTGTAATTATATCCAACAAAGAACGATTTGTCTCCTCTTTGCAAGGGAGTACTTCCAAACTTGGGTGTCTTGACATCTGCTAATACCAAAGAAGGATCATATTTAATAATTGCGTAATTAAGATGAGGATGCATAAATACAACTTTGGCTGCAACATCAATAGATTCAGCAAATATGACAAAAAGATCACACATATCATGTGGAACACACTTTCTTGACACTAAAACGAACCCATTGTCCGCGTCAACAACTACACCGTAACAGAGATCTTTTCTAAATGGGTGTGAATCTAAAGGACCAGGGGAAATATTTCTCACTTGAACAAATGATCTCACCAACGGTGAACATCCCTTTTTTGAGTCATCACTAAATGGGATATCAATATATTTGGCATTTTTAGGGATTGGTGGAATAGGTTCCAACGGCTTTTCTTGAAGAGTTGTAAAGTCCCATAAACCACTCACATCATTACGGACAGCCAACTTGAATGAACTATCCCAATGTCTATCAATATAAATAGTCTGGACATACTCAGTGTGCATATCAGACACATGACGATAAGTAACTGGAACTCTTGCACAATCTGGAATTTTCTTCATAACCTCAACAAATTCGTCCAAGTTTGCCACTGCTTGATCATCGACCGTTTCCAATAACCAACCACAGGTATCTTGTGGTGAGAACTCAAAGGAGCCAGCCGCATTGTTAACATACACCCCTCTGACAGGTAAACCATAGCATCTTGCAATCTGGTATGACAAGTTATTGAAACTAGCTCCACAGACCAGAAGAAATCTATCTGGGGTAATATCGTGGAGGTTACCAATCTTGATGGTTTGTTTGACCTTCTTACCACCTCTTTGAACAACGAATTCTAATTCATTACCTACATTTTCATCTAAAATCTCGTCAACTCTAATAAATGTGGATATATGTTCTCCATTAATAGAAATTAAACAGTCTCCTTCTTTGATGAGGTCATACGCTTGACCTTCGGGTAACACTAATTCGGCTACAAGCAAACCAATTTTATTTGGAAACAATTCTCTTGCCTTGGATTCTGCGTCAGCTGTCAAGCCCAATCTAACACACTCGTTAAATGGTTTTAATCGCCATTCAACTTGAATATCACCTCTTGTAATAGGTTTGTTTTCTTGAATACACTTTAATGCTCTCAACGGCCTGTAAACTGGCAAAAAGAAATCAGTTGAAGCATCAGATGACCCACCCGCTTGTAAGGCTACACACTTTCCTTCTTCGTTAACAACTGGGGATCCAGAAGAACCCCCAGTAGCAGATGCTGCCGCTTGGATATATTCAGTATTGAAATCATTATAAGTCAACGACCCGTACTCTGGGGTGTTTCTATCTAATCTTGAAATAATCCCGGCTAAAATGGACAATTTTTCACCAGCATCATTACCAACAACTCTGATTTCTGTTCCAACTTGGGCCAAATCAGGTTCAAGTTGAAGTTGTCCAAGTTTCAAATACTTGACATCCTTTGGGTCGAATTTCAAGAACCCAAAATCGTGGATTGGATCCCTATAAATTGGTTTGACATCAATGGACTCATGATTATCGAAAACAACATATCCAGTAAACGGCCCTGGGCCAACGACATGTCTATTTGTAAGAATTAAACCTCTTTCCATATCTACCACGAACCCAGTTGCTTCACTCACTATGGCACTTTCGGTATCAAAGAATGCAACATGTGAAAAATGAACAGAAACAACAGACTTAACAACATTCGTTATAGTTTCCTGCCAGGCGCTGCTATTTGTTACTGGCACGTCAAAAACTGTCTGTTCCGTGTCTGTGTAATCGGAGCTTTGCCCGCTTTCGTAGTCTTGATCGCTTTCATCTTCGTGGTCTATCACCACTCTTTTCTTGACTTGACCATTTAAAACGGTCTCTGGTTCTCTCTTTAATGGATTATTTAACATATTTTTAGTACCACTCCCCCCGTTTCTTAGTCTGTAATATCTTTCTAAGGAGATGAGAAGTTAATGATCTCGAGTGTACCATTGATCAGTCTCCATTTTTTTTTTTTTTTTTTTTGCGTTGGAGGTGATGAGGTTACACGCGTACGACATTAAGATATTACTGTATATTGGTGGCAAAAAAAAAACAAAAAAAAAGCGAGAAACTATATGCTTTGCAATACGTTGCTTGTCCAGGTTTCATAATATTGTTTCTGAACATCGGAATCAAACAACATCTCACCATTAATCATGGTTCCGAATTGTTCCATTAACTCCCATCCTTCACCAATCTTCGCCCTCGTTTCGGCAGTTTCAAGAGCTTCCTCTATGGTTTCCCGGCCGTACATATACCTTTCTTCTATTTCAACCACCCACGCTTCATCCTTAATCCAGTCATTGACGGTGTCACACCAAAATTGGGTGGTGTTTTTTGCTAGTCCCCCTTTTTGGTATTGAAAGAGCAATTGCAAGAATTGACTTTTCGCCCCCACTTTTGAAGCCAAAAGCTTACTATTAATCCGTATGTAAGCAGCATGAACTATTCCAGCTGCAAGTAACCACTCGGACTTCTTGGCAAACTTGTGTTTATGAACTTGAAACGTCTCAAGCATTTTAGCACTGACATTCGCAGGGATATGAAAATTGTTGCAGAAGGATATGAAGTCCAGAAGCAGCACCGTCTTTCTGTCATACGTTGGCTTTTTATAGTCTGGCTTTTTGTTTTCTGACTTTTTATAGTCTGGCTTTTTGTTTTCTGGATCTTCCATATCGCTGGTTCTGTGGTGTACTTTCTTGGGGTTGAATGGAGATTCAACATCTTTGAAACTATTGGCTCTCTTTCTATTTAGCGTGTCTTCTTGCTCATAATCAATCTGTCTCATTCGTTTCAAAGGTGATCCAGAAGCAGGGGTATATGTTGTTGCAGATGATGGCCTTGATGGTGTAATTGGTTCTTCGAAAACAACCTTACTTTTCCTAGGACTTGATCTCGGAGTTGAGGCTGCTGATGATATTTCATCGATAAAACCTCTAAAGTCATCTAGCAACTTTGATACAAGTTTAGGTTGTATTGGGATACGTGTAATATTTGGTTCTGATAAGTCAAACACATTCTTGTATTTTTCAACCACCAGGTAAGTACATAGGTGATACCTAGCTATTTCTGCTTTATTGGGAAGTACCCTGGTCTTTCGTATGCTTAGCTGATATAATGAATTTATATAGTCTAGTAGCTTTGGAGGAAACTCGCCCTGGTGACTAGGAAGAATATCTCTAAGCGATTGTTTTATTTGCGTCGAAGCCATAGTGATGCCTGTTGATTATTAGCTTTTTCGAACTATTGGAGTGGTTAATCATAGGCTCTCACTCTCAAAATGGTTTTTTGCTCTCCATATTGGGCAAAAATGATCACGTGTAACCATTAATCCGGGTAACTCACAAATAGAGGTCTTTTTGAACCAACCAGAAGAAAAGAAAATTACATTATATTTATGAGGGAATGAAAAAAGAAGAAAAAAAACCACCAAACTAGGTGCTACCACAGTAACCACTTTAGATAATAGGAAAATAAATACAGGAAAGAATGTTATCAAGGGTATCAATAAGATCATTGCCGGTTAGAGGAGTTCGTTGTTTCTCAAATGCCACCGTTTTAAGACAAAAAGATATTATTGAAGCTGTTGACTTCAATGGAAAGGAAATCGTTTCTGGGGCTCCAAAGGAATTAGTCACTAATAGAGTTGTGAGAATTTATCAAGAAGCTAAACCTGCTACCCAATCAGGTACCCATGGAACTAGAAACTGGAAATTGGATTGGGATGTTTTAGGAAAGGGAAATAGATGGGAAAATGATTTAATGGGTTACCAAGGGTCTGCTGATTATATGCAAGGTACTATCATGAAGTTCGATACTAAAGAAGCTGCTATTACCTTTGCAGAAAACCAAAGTTGGGATTTCTATATCCAAGAACCAAAGAAGAGGCATTTCAGGAAGAAGGATTATTCTGCTAACTTCTACCATTCTGCAGGTCCATTAAAGCACATCAGAACCAAGTAGACAGGTCCACTATCATTTCATTATAGCTAAAATGATCTGCGTGAATCAACGACAAATCAATGTATTTTAGTATTCCTATTTATTTCATAATCTTCATTTACATATAACATTTATTGCATTATCTAGTGTTACGTTTTTGCAAGGTTTTATTTCCTAAAAAGCCCATTACACGTTCTTTTATTTTGATTATAATTGTACAGAATGTAGACACTACCTCTCCACGAAAGACTGTGTTAAATACCTAACTCTCCCTCCCCTCTTACCAATTGACCATTATTAAATTTTTACTATGGGGGGGAAAATCACAGCGAAAACGCGCAAGACGTCAAAAAAAAAAAAAATAATGATTTCTCAAGGTTTTCTCCAAGATCCTTGTTTTATCAAAAAGGTGTTTATAACCCAACAGACTCGTATAGGAGACATATTCAACACTACTTGGGCACTCTCTGTGATTTATTTATCTGCTTGGTATAATTTGATAAGCATAGCAAATAAAGGAGGCTACCCCCGTTTTGAAATATTTGTATTAGCCACCCTCATCTACCTAGTTTGGTATGTCATACAACAAAGGCTATAACCATCGGGGTTATAGCGGTGGTTATCGAGATAACAGATATCGTTCTGGATATAGGAATGATGAGCATTATAGAAAACAAGAGGGGCATGATGATTTCAGAGTTGGTGGAATGTTTTCACTAAACAAAGGGACTCATTATGACTCTGCTGATAATAGATACGTACCTGGAACTTCACCAACCGGAGCTTCACATTCTTCAGGAGCTAAAACATCCGGAACCCCTCGTCATCACGTGTCGTCTGATAGTTTAACCTCCTCAGGGATGAGTACACCGATGTCAAACGTCGAACGAAAGAATTTTCCATCAACAAACATAACCACAGGTGAGAATCAAAAAGACTCTGATTTTGATAAGCTTCTTCTTCATATAGATTACACCAAAACCATACCCTTTAGTAGACCAGTGGATGCCAGAAAAAATTATAAGGTTGTTTACGACCCGGAATTTGATAAGAGCCTAAACAAAGCAGAAAAGAAATCAAAATCAAAAAAGTTAAGATTCAACGGCGAGTCCATCGATGCAAAAGAATTAGTCGATCCAAGATTATCCCATTTAACCCAGTATTTTCAGAAACCGAACAAGAAATCAAAGCAGTTCCCATTCAAACAATTACCACAGCCAAAGTTTGTTTTTGATAAAGATTCTTTGGGTCCAGCCCCATTATGCCAATTAGTGGTCTGGGACGTTCCATCTACCACAAATGAGTTATATTTAACTAATTATTTCAAGAGTTATGGAGATGCAATTGAAGAGATGAAGTTCATTAATGATCCAGATTATGGTGTTCCTCTTGGCATTGCAACGTTTAAATTCCAAGGAGATCCAGAGAAGGCTGCAAAGTTGGCAAAGAAACTAGTCACAACAGTCAGGTCCGAATCACCAAAGATTGACGGTGTACCACTTAAAATTGCCTTAAATGATAGCGAGGGTGAACTTTTGAACAAGAAATTAACTGCCGCCAAGGGTAAGTTAAAAGCGCAAAAATTAAAGCGAGAAGAAGAGGAAAAGAAGCGCCAGAAACAACTACTTGATGAGCAGAAAAAGAAAGATGAGTTGAAGAACAAAGAACTTGAAGAAAAACAGGCAGAGGTGGCCAAAGCTAAAGCTGCCATTCGAGATGAGCCGCCAACTAAATATAAACCCAACACTACCATACTTTCAATTAGACGAGAGAACAAAGTAGTTAATGGTGTGTTTATGCCAAAGGACTTAAACAAGTATATCAAAGATCGTTCTTATATTTTTATTCACGATAAGTATGTTCCAACCAAGAAGATTTCGTCGTCCGACATAAAGCGGGTACTCAATAAATATGAGTGGACTAGGGTATTATCTGACAAGACAGGTTTCTATATTGTGTTTAATTCATTGAAGGAGTGTGAACGATGCTTTAAAAATGAAGATGGAAGGAAATTCTTTGAGTATCAATTATTCATGGAATTGGCAATACCAGAAGGTTTCTCAAAAGAGGAAGACGAGGCGGCAGAAGCTTTAAATAAGAATGACGTAATTGAGGAAGCTACCAATATCTTGATTAAAGAATTTGAGACGTTTTTGGCAAAAGATATCAGGGAAAGAATTATCGCTCCATCCATATTAGATTTACTTGGTCATGAACATTATCCTAAACTAGTAGAAGAATTAAAATCACAAGAGGAATTAATTAAGCCCAAACTAATAATCTCAAATAATCAGTTGAAACAAGATGCTTTATCAATACTTGAGAAGAAGAGACGCCAACAACAATCATTACCTTCATTCCGTAAATTGGGCGACAAGGCCAACGAAATAAAGAAACGACATCCAAGAAAGAATTTAATCCCCATGCAACATGCCCTTAATTTTGACGAAGAAGACGAGGAGGAGGAGGAGGAGGAGGAGGAGGAAGAAGAAGAAACCAGTAGATCGGTAACACCAGCTATATCGTTAAAGAGAGACCGCAGCTCCACCGTGACAAGCCCAGAAGAAGATGAAAAAGATATAGAAGAAGAGGAAGAAGAAGAAGACAACAAACTTCATATTAAGAAACACAAGAAAACAAAGTTGGCGGGAAGTTTCTTGTACGAGTCATCATCTGACGAAGAAATGCAAGAAGCAGAAGATGTTAAAGTTGAACAAGTCGAAGAAGAAGTTAAAGCTGAGCCTTCAGAAATTGAAATTGATTATTCGGGTGTTGATCTCAAGTTTCAACCTACTGAAGAAGGTCCGAATACCGTTTACCCCGAACTCCCCCTTCCTCCTGTATTTGATTTTGAAGCTTTACAGGATGTTTTGAAGGACAACGAAGATTTGCAGATAGCTAGAGATGTACTCAAAGAAGCCGAAATATCTTCTTCTGAAACCAAAAATATCGACTACTGGGCTTGGAAACAGAAGAATTCCAAGAATGTATCGCAAGAAATTGCCGAAGAAGTCGAAAACATTGAAGTGTTACCTATTCATTTAGAATCAGAGTCCGGGTCTTTCCGAAGTGAGAGTTACAAGAAGATTGAAGATGCAGACAAGATTCACTACTTACCCCATCGTAGAAAGATTCACAAGCCTCTCAAGACCATCCAATATGAAGATGATGACGACGAAAAGGCCGTCGAGAATAATGCAATTCAAAGTTCACGGGTTAATCGAGCCAAAAACAGAAGATTTGCCGCTGATATAACTGCTCAAATCGGATCAGAATCCGATATTTTGAGTTTAAATGCCTTGACAAAACGTAAAAAGCCGGTCACGTTTGCTAGATCGGCGATTCACAATTGGGGATTGTATGCCATGGAACCAATTGGGGCCAAGGAAATGATTATTGAATATGTGGGTGAAAGAATCAGACAACAAGTGGCACAGCAAAGAGAACAGAGTTACTTGAAAACTGGTATTGGATCTTCCTATCTTTTCAGAATCGACGAAAACACAGTTATTGATGCAACTAAAAAGGGAGGGATCGCTAGATTTATCAATCATTGCTGTAGCCCAAGTTGTACCGCCAAAATTATCAAGGTTGAAGGTAAGAAAAGAATTGTGATTTATGCATTAAGAGATATAGAAGCCAACGAAGAGCTTACCTACGATTATAAGTTTGAAAGGGAGACCAACGACGAGGAGCGTATTAGATGTCTTTGTGGAGCACCAGGATGTAAAGGTTATTTGAATTGAATAGATGTTTTGTATTATTCATTGTATAATATGTAAAAATGGTAATATAATAATAACAAATCGAAAATAGGCTAAGACTTTTTAGAACTTTTGTAGCCCTTATTAGTTAAGGAGGTGACGACTGTTTACCCTTTCCAAGAAAGAAAAAAAAAAAAAAGAAAACAGAAACCTAGTTGAAAACAGGAAACTTCCTGTCCTGTCCTGATTTGGTTCCGTTGTAACTTCTGGCTCAAAGTTTATTTTCGGTCAAGTTCTATTACCGAAATGTGGAGAATTTTGGTGAACATAATGTTGTAACACTCTAGTATCTGAATACTGAACCAGGTTTAAAAATTGGGGGGAAACCATAATTATCTGGCTAATTTCTTTAGTTCTAAAACCAAAGTGTTTATATAAGAACCTGATTAGGGCCACAATCTAGTCAGGAATTTTTTGCTAGTATTATGGTTTCAATATTCATGATCAATCGAGAATATTCTGATTATTACAAGAATTTCTTACCTTTGTTAGCTTATCATAACCAAGCGCACCTCCACTACAAATATACCAATTTCAAATGACGTTAGAATCACACCTCATGAAATGAATGTTTGTTATGTAATTATCTTAATTGGGGTTTCCAAATATATAAGTTGATCAGTCCATTGCATTCAAGATATTCACGTGACCAGCTTACTCAATTGAGATGAACTGAAAACAAAAATACAAAAATTATTGCAAAAACAATCCCAATTGGGAAATAGGTAAATAACCAAAACAAAAAAAAAAACATAAACTTCCCATTCTGAAGGTTTTTTAAATACTAACAATTCTTGTATCCATTGACTTTTCAGTAATTAAACCTCATATTGTTTAAATACACATCAATACCCAGTTGGTTTCTTCTTCCTGTTTCCTTTGCAAATCATAGAAGAATTTTATTTTGTTCATTATATCCAACTTATTATTTGATACATTAAGTAATAGCTTAATTACACGAAAAACCAATAACAACCAAGCGGTTAATTTCTGAATCCACTGTCGAATAAGATACCATCACCAAAAGAAAAGTCTAATAATCCAGTTAATCCCTACAATAAGACCAAGTTAATAGAATCACATCAATCTGATAGACGGCAAACTCATAAATCAACAAAACTAAACTAAACTAAAAAAAAAAGCATACTTTCAGCATTGTCTTTATTTATTCATAGCATTTTTTTTTTCCCATTTTATACTCCATGTCTTCATTCCGTTCCCAACCATTACAGCCATTGAACACTGGTCAGCTTAACTCCAGGACCAATGCCATAACCCCAATCAAGCCCATCAAACGTTCAAAAGAAAACGTACAACCCACTGAAGCAAAAAAGAAAAAGAAGGAAAAATTATCATCATTATGCAAAACTCCTCCTTCAATAGTGAGAACCAGAACCGGTATAGATTACCGTCGGGGGAACTTCTTGGGGGAAGGTGGATTTGCTCGTTGTTTTCAAATGAAAGATGCTTCTGGTCAGATATATGCTGCTAAAACGGTTGCTAAAGCTTCCATCAAGAATGAGAAAACAAAAAACAAATTGTTATCAGAAATTAAGATTCATAAATCTTTGAAGCATGCTAATATAGTTAACTTTGTGGATTGTTTCGAAGATGATATTAACGTCTATATATTGTTGGAAATATGTCCCAATCAATCATTGATGGAGCTATTAAAATCAAGAAAGAGAGTGTCTGAGGCTGAAGTTAGATATTTCATGGTCCAGATAGTTGGTGCCATTAAATACTTGCACTCCAGAAGAGTGATTCATAGAGATTTGAAGTTGGGAAACATTTTCTTTGATCCTGATATGAACTTAAAGATTGGCGACTTTGGTTTAGCGTCTGTATTACCTTCCACTGACTCAAGAAAATACACCATTTGTGGTACGCCTAACTATATCGCCCCAGAGGTGTTGGGAGGTAAACAAACTGGACATAGTTTTGAAGTTGACATTTGGGCAATTGGTATCATGATGTACGCGTTGTTGATAGGTAAGCCTCCATTTCAAGCTAAAGATGTTCAAGTAATTTATGAAAGAATCAAAAAGACTGAATATGTATTTCCTGAAGATAAGCCCATTTCTGATTCTGCCAAGGCTTTGATTAAGGATTTGTTAAGTTTAAACCCTTTAAATAGACCAACCATCAACGAAATATTGAGTTATGAATGGTTTAAAGGCCCTTTCCCAGATAGGACTAATGAAATCAGTTTGACTGAAAAGCCTGTTGGTCTTGAAGAAATTTCGAAAGCCCAGTCAATTATCAACTTCAATAACACCAAGACTAATGCTGGAATTTACACCCCAAAGAATAGAAATCCAGTTGAAATATTAAGATCCGACTTACATTCAGAACAGCCTAGAGCATTCCTACCAACATCGTTATCTCCAAATGATACTAGAAATAAGTACCAAGAAGTTGAACCTGATCAACTAGGAAAACCAAGAAGAGTTAACTTTAACTCTAATTTCTCAACCAGTATTAAGCGTCTAAACCAAATATGTTATGAAACATATCAAAACATGAGACGGTTAGAGTATTCTAAGGACAGTTGTATGGATACAGAGGAATTGAACAAAAGTGAAAACCCAACTTTAATTAGTAAATGGGTAGACTACTCCAACAAATATGGTTTTTCATATCAACTTAACAATGATGATATCGGGGTGTTGTTCAATGATGAAAACACCATGCTTAAACTTCATAATTCAGATAGATTCTTGGAATTGATTTATCACGAAAATGAGGGTTGGACGTGTATTGAAAACTCGGTTAGTCACCCTCCAACTCAAGCTAAAAGACAATTAGAAATTGTTGATTTCTTTGCCAAATATATGAATAGTAACTTATCCAAGGTAAGCGAGAATGAAAAGAGAAAAGAAACTGTTTTCTTAAGGCGCTATACAAGAACATCAGACTATATAATGTTCGAAATGACCAATGGTAACTTCCAATTCAATTTCAAGGATCATCACAAAGTTTGCATCTCTAAGGGAGGGTTAGCCATAACCCATATCTCACCAAACCGTATGACACAAACATACCCATTGATCCAGATTTTAAAACATGGAAACTTTCCAAATGAGGATGTTCCAGACTGTTTGGATAAGATTAGTGTCATCAAAGATGCAGTCAAAAGAAAGGCGTTTAAAGAGGCATAATCTTTGGCTAGCTAGATGAATTCAAATCGCAAATTGCTGCTATCTATCCTTTATATGCAGCATTGTATAATAAATCGTTCTGTACTATCTTCCTAAACAGTCAATTTTCAATTCACTTTAAAACGTAAGCTGATTGTAACTATTTTCACAACCACATTCTGAAAGAAAAAAAAAATTACTTCTTTATATATTACTTTTTTGTTTTTTTTTTTTGCAATTTCAGCATTTTAAATACATACTAATATACATTATTATAGAAATAAAAAAAATTTTTTTGAAGAATATGGTAAAAATAATCATTCCCCTTGTCGCTTGTTTTCATATTTGCAAGCTCCATGTGTTTTTGTCTATTTGGAACACAAAATATTCTAGTTATTTTTATGGAAGTTGTGTTCTGATCAATATAGCTAATATTCATCTTCGTTGTTATTCAATAAAGCCTTAAGTGCCCATTCATCATTGAATCTGCTTTTGATAACATCTAGCTCACTGATCAATCCAGAGCAAGCATTTTTCAAAGCTTCTCTTGGTGAATAATCGTCTTCAGTTTGAATTCTCAATACAAAATTGGCAAATAATGGATGCTCCACCTTGTATGCAGCAAAAATCACCTTTTCATCCTTTAATAACTGATTTCTTAACAAGTTTGCTAATGTATGATCTTCTCTTTCTATCTTGACAATGGCAGCGTTTGGAACCTTGGTATCGGGTGTTATCTTTATTCTTTGAATATATGTTAATAATAAATCGAATCATCTTATAAAACAAAATGAAAATAAAACACTTACTTATCAACACCGTCGGGTAATATAAATAACTCAAATCTATCTGGTGCATTCATTCTCCCCCTGTTTGCTAACCTGTACACTATTGGTAAGGAAATATTGCTGGATCTACTTCAGTTAGTTTTCTTTTGGATGTCGTGCACACACACGCACACAAAAAAAAAAAAAAAAAAAAAAAAGAAAAATCTCACAATCCTCAAATGGTCACGTGCGCGATAAAATCCGGGTAACAAACTACTGATAAGTAGTAAACAATCCAGGTAGTGTTACCCGGCCCGGAATAGATTTTTTGGCATTTGGAATCCTTTCTCTCAAATCTGCTGTGTGATGAAAAAAAGAAGGCTTTCCCTAAATACAACAGATTTCATCTTCCTAGCTATTACATTTATTCTACTTAATCTTAGAGAATAGTTGACATTACATTAGTGTTAGCTATATTTGAGACTACTCCTTCGGTTTTTTTTTTTTTTTAATTCATTATTTCTACAGGGGGATAAGCTTATTGTATTTTGAATTTGTTTGAAGAAGGTTAGGAAACTTCATAGTTGAACCAAGATATACCAGGAAAGAGATACAACAACTTGAAGGGAATTCAAATGGCTAGTCAACAAGATCCTTGGAATAGCCAGCAGCGTCCACTCGGACAACAATTCAAGTACGTACACTTGCGAATCGTGGTGCAAATTCTTACGAAATGCTTTACTAACAAATGAAAAACAGTCGTCAACATCCGCCAGTCTTACCACCCCCAGCAACATTAGAGACAGGTATGTATACTTTACTCGAATAATTTATTTATTATTGTTATTCAGTTTACTAACTAATTTTTCTAGGTGGTCAACCTTTTTACCCCTTGCCCAGTTTACCAAGCTTAGGAAATGGTAGTGGTCATCCTCAGCATGGACACGCATTCAGCATCCCATCAATCAATCCAGCCAGTGAACCTACGCAATTGGGACAGGTATGTATTATTTCTCCAAGAAGTATGATTGATTAAAGTGTATTCATTACTAACGATGCAAATTTTAGACTCAACAACCAGACCCCAATAGACAGAGCACCGAATTAAGAAGGCCATCAAATGTGACATTGAATGCCCCTACACAGATATCACCAGCTACATCAATAACACCAGCAGCAGTGGCAGTAGCAACAGCAACAGCAGCAGCAACAGCATCAACAGCAGCAGCAGCCGGGACTGAGCAACACTCCCAAGCGGGGCCACTCCCTCAACCTCCTGCATTGGCTGGTATTCCAAATAGGTCCAGTACAAGTAATGTTTACAGGCCATTAAATGTCAAAGATGCATTATCGTATTTGGATCAAGTGAAGATCCAATTCTATAATCAAGCTGATGTTTACAATAATTTTCTTGATATTATGAAAGATTTCAAGTCACAAACGTATGTATATCACCATCACTAGCACTTTGTTGAACCCATTGTATGGACATGGTCGTGAGCAAGACAAAAACCAGTTTCCTGCACCTAGGATTGGTTTTTCTTGTCTTTTTCCCTTCCGTGACTTCAATGCGCTTTCGCCCGAAATATAATATGCAGGAAATACTAACCTAATTCCCCCCCTCAAATAGTATTGATACACCAGGTGTTATTGACAGAGTTTCAACATTGTTTAGAGGACATCCTAATTTAATTCAAGGATTTAACACATTCTTACCTCCAGGATATAAAATTGAATGTTCCTTGGACCCTTTGGATCCAAATCCAATCCGAGTTACCACACCTACTGGTACCACTTCTAGACCACACCTCGCCAATTATAACCAAAAATGGGGAAGTGAAGAGGCACCTGTACAACAGCAAGCTCCAGCTGCTGTTGTGTTTCAACAGGAGCAACCAGATGCACCAGGTCAGCCAGGTGGAGGTCAAATTGAATTTAATCACGCAATTTCTTATGTCAACAAGATTAAAACACGCTTTGCAAACCAACCAGACATTTATAAGCAATTCCTTGAAATCCTTCAGACTTATCAAAGAGAACAGAAACCTATCGCAGAAGTATATGAACAAGTTACCCACTTGTTTGCAAATTCTCCTGATTTATTAGATGATTTCAAACAATTTTTACCTGATACAAGCAACCAAACATACCAACAACAACAACAACAAGCCCAAACCCAAGCACAAGCACAAGCTTACAATGTGCAAGAAGGTGGATATTATGTTGGAAATGGGGCTCAATTACCTCCTGTGGGAAACTTCCAACCCCCAACTGGCACTGCAGGATTAAGTCCATCTGCCTCACATCAATATTCTCAACAGGTTACTTATCATTCCACTGGTAGTCCCGAACCTCAAGGTACTATATATGCCAATGAACAGGTGGTGCAAAATAAGAAGAAATCTATATCAGAAACTTATTACGATGGTTACAATCAGGAAGCACAACTTTCTGGTATTCGTTCCGGTGTTGCAGCTGGAAAGATTACCAAGCCTCCTGGAGCTGGAAAGGCAGTTGCCGCTCCGGTTAATCCAACCTTGGTGCCTGGTATTCCAGAGCCAATTCCACCTTATGCTGCAGCTAAGACCTCTTCATTCCTGGAGGAAATCACTTTTTTCGACAAGGTTAAGAAGGCTATTGGTAATAAGCAAACCTATGGTGATTTCTTAAAGATTTTGAACTTGTTTGCTCAGGATATTATTGATAAAGACACATTAGTTGAAAGGGTTGAGGGATTCCTCGGTGATACTAATCCTGATTTATTCAATTGGTTCAAAATGTTTGTTGGATATGAAGATAAACCTCAAAATATTGAAAATATTACCTTCAAAAAGCACCAATTAGAACTTTCATTATGTAAGGCTTATGGCCCTTCGTATAGACAGTTGCCTAAGGCTGAAACTTATATGCCATGTTCAGGTAGAGATGAAATGTGCTGGGAAGTTTTAAATGATGAATGGGTTGGTCATCCAACCTGGGCATCGGAAGATTCTGGGTTCATTGCTCATCGTAAGAACCAGTATGAAGAAATTTTGTTCAAGATTGAAGAAGAAAGATTGGAGTTTGACTATTATATGGAATCTAATTTGAGAACCATTCAAATCTTGGAAACTATTGCTAATAGAATTGCTAATATGACCCCAGAGCAAAAGGCTAACTTCAAATTACCTCCTGGATTGGGGCATAATTCTACCACTATTTACAAGAAAGTCATAAGAAAGATTTATGACAAGGATCGTGGATTTGAAGTCATTGACGCTTTACATGAAAATCCAGCTATCGCCGTTCCTATTGTGTTGAAAAGATTGAAACAAAAGGATGAAGAATGGAAACGAGCCCAGAGAGAGTGGAATAAGGTGTGGAGAGAGATGGAACAGAAGGTTTTCTACAAGTCATTGGACCACCTTGGGTTGACTTTCAAACAAGCAGATAAGAAGCTTTTAACGGTAAAGCAGCTAGTCAGCGAAATTAGTACTGTTAAAATTGAACAACAAAACAAGAGATTGCATCCTTTGACCCCAAAACCCCAAGAACAGTTGAATTATCCATTCAAGGATAACGAAATCTTATTTGATATTTTGAAGTTGGCAGATGTTTTCATTAACCGCTCATCCAATTATTCATTTGGTGATAGAGAAAAATTAACACAGTTCTTCCAATTCTTTGTTTCTTTATTCTTTGGTATACCGACCGAAAGTATCGAACAGGCTTTGAGTAAAAGAGGTAAAACTGAAAAACCTGAAGAAAATCAAGAAGATGTTGAAAACTCTGATTCTAATATTGGCACCTCGGAATCATCTTCCAAAAAGAGATCAAGAGAAGCCGATTTATTAAGAGATGTGTTAAAGAAGCAATCAAAATCCAAAAAGGAAGATCGTCCCGATTCACCAGGCCCTCAAAGTTTAGATGCAGCAATTCAAGAAGTAACTGAAGAACTTGAAAGATCAAGTGAATTGTGGATCAAATCTGCCAACACCAAATTCTCATTAAAGGACGACGAGGGGTCACAAAAAAGACGTGATAAATTCAATTTGTTCTGCAATACTACCATTTATGTATTTTTCCGCCACTTGAGAACTTTATATGAAAGATTAGAAGAGATCAAGATCATGAATGATTTTGTAGGTAAGGAGATCAGACGCCGAAAGAATCCCCAATTTGCTAAGGATTTGAACTTGCTTTCTCATCAGTTGGAAGATATGGGTGTAGAAATTGTTGGTAGTAAAGATTGTTACATGCAAGTTTTAAACTTATCTGAAAGATTAATTGAGGGTGAAATTGAACACCAGTGGTTTGAAGAAAGTTTGCGTCAAGCTTATCGTAATAAAGCTTACAAGGTTTACACAGTGGATAAAGTTGTTCAAGCGTTGGTGAAACACATGCATTCAATGATTACTGATGCTAAAACTTCTGAAATGATGGTCTTGTTTGAAAACGATAGATTGCAGTTAGCTTCCAGTGCAAAGGATCAAATATTGTATCGTATTCAGGCCAGAGCGTTGATGTCAGCTGACGAAAACATGTTCAAGATCACCTTTAAGGAAAATTCCAACACAGCCAATTTACAGTTCATTAGTTTGGATGACTTGACAATTAATGATCACGAGAGTGCAGAGGAGCAGTATAGTTATTATGTAACTAGTTATGTTATGTCTCATCCAACAGAAGGTGTTCCTGCATCAAAGTTGAGCATGCCATTCTTGAGATCATTTATTGAATCAGTCGAAGAGGACAATGTTGAAGGTCGCACAACCACCGGTTTGAAAGTTTCTGTGTGCGAAAATTCGTACCGATTATTTTTTGAAGCTAACTCCCACGATGAATACGTTACAAACTCTGTTTACAACAAACAGCCAGAAGATGCGACCAAGAAGGAAGATAAGCTTAATGAGCTTAAGAAATTATTGGAAGGTGAATCTGGTTGGAAGTCTACCTTATCTGAGGATGATAATGAGTCTGTTTTAGAAGAGTCGATGAAAGTCTTATATGAAAAAGGTGCTGAAGAATACCAAGATTTTGTGAAGAATCAAAAGGCCGAATCGAAGGTTGTAGAGGAAAAGAAATGGGCCCACCAAGCTGATGAAAATGGAAATGGTGATGTGGAAATGGAAGATGTCGAAAAACCTCTGCGAGACGAAAATGCGGATGCTATAGTACCAGAAGCTGAGGAAAATGATTCTGCTCAAGTTGGCACAACTCAAGCTGCCTCTGAATTAGCACCCCAGGACAATAACGACACCATAGTTCAACCTGACGTGAATGATACAACTGTTGCAAATGATGCCAACGATTCCACCATTCATCAAGACTCTAATGAAACTACTATTCACCAAGAGGCAAATGACACTATACTTCAACAGGATGCTAATGATACTACTGTTCAACATGATGTCAATGATTCAATCGCAGAAGAAACCCTTTCCAATCCTCAAGAGGGGTCTGGGGTTGGTGGAGCTAGCTCTGAGTCTAATCAGGCGCCTTCGTCGGGTAATCAGTAGATGCTGACCTTTTGTTTGTCTTCTGGTTTCTATTTTTTTTTTTTTTATTTCTCGCTATTATATTTTTGTTTTATGTTCTTGCTATTATTATTATTATTATTATTGTTGTTGTGTATTAAATATAAAGTTTGTCTATATATAATGTGGGTATCTCGTTTACATAAATCTCCTTTCTGCCGCAGCGCGTGCCATCCTTTCTGTGGCCATACTGTATGCCAATTTGGCTCTTTGATTAAGTCTTTGTGATACAAAATCCTTTCTGCCTCTTGCAATCAACAACCTCAAGATAATATCTTCTTTCATACTCTTGTTTGCATTTGGATCAGCCTTGGCCTCTTTCGCTTCTTCGGCAGCCTGAGCTCTAGCCTTCGAAGTCGCGTTTGCCAAAATTGTCTTAGATCTCAATAAACTTTCGGTTCTGAGAACAGGGCCCTTTCTTGTGCCCAGTTTTTGTGGCTGAACAATATCAAAGTTATTCCTATTTGTAAGCATTTGAGCATAAGCGGGGGATAATCTTTCAACTTCCTCAATCAAATACT
Organism: Hemisphaericaspora lyxosophila; assembly: GCA_030582855.1. Classification (NCBI taxonomy): domain Eukaryota; kingdom Fungi; phylum Ascomycota; class Pichiomycetes; order Serinales; family Debaryomycetaceae; genus Hemisphaericaspora; species Hemisphaericaspora lyxosophila. Next base: position 18,334 of record JAJMHC010000222.1, read on the forward strand.
CATTTGATTGATCATATAACGTCGGGATCAAAAGTAAGGATTGATATCTATCGGTCTTCAAGTCCTCCATGGGTGGACCATATCCATCACCATGAAAAAATGTTACTAGCCAACCAAGCCAACCTAAAACAGTTTCCAATTCGTAGATAGTTAGTGCTGAGTCAATACCAAGAACCCCAAGTGATACACTTGCAAACTTAGAAGACATGGATTGCCAACTTTTTCCTGCAATGTCGGTCTCTATTTTGGCTTGTGAAAGTTTTGGGAGTAACAATTCATCCGCTCTAGCAACCATCACCTTCCAAGTTTCTACCATTACTTTCATAAATATTTCATCGGCCAAATATTCCTTAAGGACACTGATGTTCTCATTTAGATAGTCACACAAATTTACTATTGCTGCTTCAAAATCTTCTTGTGACGGCTGTCCTTTTCCACAAACGGACTTCAAATTAGCCTTCGAAAAGCATGCCTCGATAAACCCCGAGAATTTTTCAACAATTAATTTAATTGATCTTTCTTGGGCCCGATTAAGTGCTCTATATGCTCTACCCATTACAAATATTGCATCATGGGTTTCTGATTCAACCGCCACCTCGATTATTAGTCTTCCTTGAATATCAAGATCGAGGACAATCTCTTCCGGAATACCGTTGTGTTTAAATTTTCTAGGGTTTAATTCAAGGAATGCTTTACCACAAAGTTGATGTTGGCCAAATCGTTCATCCCATACCAATGCCGATAATTCGAGGGATGTGTTAGCAGGAAGGGTAATTTCAAATTCTTCATCCCAGTCAGGATCGGACGTTTGGCGAATAGACCTTGTTTTACCAATTGTCTTCTTGGCATTGAAATCAACAAGGGATACGTATGGATTAACCTTGCTTCCGAGACTTGAATCTTTGGAAGATTTAAGATTTTCTGCTCTGATCACACGCAAAGTGAAGACATGACTCAAATATCTGTTTTTCGAATTAGGATCATATGTCGAAAGGGAGTCTGAAATTGATTCGGGATCAAGCCATTCTTCCAATTTCGTCAAATTAGACATCATGGCAGAAAGATTATTCAATGCAACACATGTTTGAGGTTCAAAGTTATATACAACTTCCGGTTTTTCACGATTGAAATTTTGAATATTTGAAACAACATTCTTAACTTCGCTTAACCAATTTGACGGTTTGTTTGTTTCGATTTCTTCTTTGGTTTCTTCTGGAGCTTCCAATTCCGCGACAATCTTTGCAGTAACCTGGTCCGAATAATACAATGCTCCATTGGAAATGCTTTTCAACAAAATAGTGTAAACCTTGCATAATTGAAACTCGTTACCCCAATTCTGCTTTTTTAATGTGGCAAGATATTGTTTAATAATGGTAAATATGTCTAGAACTGCGTTTGAATTCCTCTTTGTACCCTCTCGAAGATCAATCGACTCATAGTTATCGGTTTCCAACACTTCCCTCACCAGATTATAAATCTTTGCCTCGCTTTCTTCTACCCATGATTCTAAGAATGGAAAAAAGAACTCTTCCAAGTCAAATTGGAATTTTGATCCTGCAGGAGTCACCTGATTATGTATATCTCTAATCTCACTCAAGGATTGATACGCTTGTAAAGCATCTCCGTATGCAAGGTATTGTCCTTTCTTTGCGGCATAATTTTTTATATGTGTTAAGATGACTTTTGCATCACTTGCAAACATACCAGTGGTTATGGCCGCCACGGTCCTTGGAACGTTCAAAAACCCCAAGAGAGGGTCCCTATATTTCTTTTGTAGCTTTTTAATATCAGCCACTAAAATGTCACAGATATTAAGCACATGAATCACACTCAATGTATCATCTCTAGGTAAATCGGCAAGGTATTCTCCATACCTACCTCCTGCCACTTTTAACAAATACTTGGTGAGACGCTTTTCCCACTTTTTGGTTATTCCGGTATCTTCGATCCTTGGAAATAATGGATCTGATTCTACATTAACAGCGAGAACCTCTAATAATGGTCCAAATTTGGGTTTGGCATTTTTATTCAAAATGAGCAGAAGATTTTCGCGAAGTGAAATGAAAACCTGGTTGTATGTTTGTGTCAAGTACGAAATCCAGTAGTCTTGATCTTCCCTTGCCCAAAGCTCTTTATCTTCCCAGCACATACCCCCATCATTAATTACTTTCTTGCATAAGGCCATAACTTTCTGAGTTGCAATTATATTTATTGGCTCTCCCTTTTTCGAATTGTCCTCTCCATGAGAGTCTAGGAGGGCATTATTTTCATGTGCAGCTGCAAATACTGCCACTGCTCTTGTTGGAAAATCAATTAACCACACTCTTGCACAAATGTTAAGGAGATCTAATGATGATTTGCCTAGGAAAGGTTTGTTTGGATCCGAAAAATCAATCTGGCTCTCTATTCCAACTAATAGCTTCGCCAAAGTTATGAATAAGATTCTAGAATCACCTCGTTTTGGTAAAACATAATATTGTTCGTTCTCGGGTAAAGATGGAATGGGAAGTAATGTTGCATCAGCGGGAATTTTATATCTAGAAGTTAATTGATTTGCAATGATAGTTTGCCGTGTCTTCCATTCTGCTCTAGATTCTATTGAGGAAAATGTATCAGAATCTATTTCTGATTGAAGAATTTCTTTAATGTCCTTATGCAAGGGTTTTGCAACTGCTACATCTTTGTATTTGAACACATCCTGTTGCACTTTAACTTCGTCTACGTTAAAGACAGCCTTCAATAAATTGATATAGCTGTTAACTATATCAGAAACTCGGTATGATCTCTTGGGATATTTGACGTTCCCGTTATATTGGTCTTGGTTGGATACCGGCAGTTTAGATTGAAATGATTTCTTGGTATCTTGAAGTTTGGAAATTACCGCTGGGTCTTTGTCCCTGCCTGAGTTAACTATTTCAATAAGCATATCAATAAAATTTCTCGTCTGTTTAAATACCATTTCACTCAATTCATCATCGGGATAATTTCCCACCACCTTGAGTTCTTGGTTAGCACAGGCAGCAAATTTAGGGATTAGGAAATCAATTTTCTTCAAATTCTTCTTCTGAGTTGGATCTAAAAAGTCTCCATATAGTCTTAGCAATGATCTTCTGGTATTTTCATCGACCAAGGTAGTGTTTGTCATAATCTTTTTCATTCGCTCTTCTAATGTCTTTATTGCAGAACTGGGTAAACTCTGATCGAAAGCCATACTCATTCGTGAGGCTCGTTTTGATGATGATGATGATGACGACGATGATAGTGATAACGATGAGGTTGGCGACGGTTCAATTATGGGAGTACGAAACCTTGCTTCATTGCTGTATTCTAGTAGAATGACTTTTAGGACGTACTTGTATAGTTCATGCATATCGGCAGTGGCAGAACTAACCGGACTGGGGGAATTAAGGATACTCGTTGATGCCATGCTAGAAACACGGTTGTGCTGTGAACTTGACATTCTGCTGGGAATCAAATAATCTCAATTTGGGAATTGATGTAAAATAAAATGGCCAGCCCTGTTTATTGGAATGCAATGGAGGGGGGGGGGGGGTTATTCGAAA
>JAJMHC010000223.1:0-35990 GCA_030582855.1 Hemisphaericaspora lyxosophila
TATGAAGGTGAACAGTTGATATTTGCTGAATCTTGCCATGTTAGGTATGAGATGACCTTGGACGGATTGGCATTATAAGGTTCCATCACGGTGGTAACAATTGCATTGGGATTACCAAATGAATCTTCAGATCTGACCAAAATCTGCCAAGTATTCCTCACTCTTATGGGAAGTAAGAGACTAGCTGGACTCCTAGGTGCATTTCTAATTTTCAAGATATCTCCAACTTTAGCACTTTCATAACCTGCTGGTGGTTTATAAAATAAATCTTTCTCGGGAATAGTAGCGGAAAATAGCGCTCCCGAGGCTCTTGAAAGGAAACTGGCAACAAATATTAAGATAATTAAGATGTTCATTCTTCAAATAGAACAATTGTTGCAAATATAGTGTTTTCTTCTCCTTCGATAAGGTGTAAAATGTGGGAACTTAAGGGAACATTTATAGTCGAAACTTGTCAGAAATTCTTTATTCGTCTCAAGTCAAGAATGTAATATTGATAAACAACCAGGGATATATTATGGGGTGACGGTGGTTTCATGAGAGAATAGTTATGTAATACTATGCTGCATATATTATCTCTTTCCCCACTGTTCTATTTTTTAAGTGTCTCGTACCGTGAGTCAGATTTATGATATGATTTGCTTATAAACCCCACATAGAGCTTTTTTGTCCTCCCCCTCCCCCCACAAGAGAAATAAATTTACTTCATCTTGCCGATGATGGGTCCAGACCTTGGTGGTGGGGAGATTCTCGCAAATGATAAAATATAAATGATTTATCCTATGTTTTTGCAAGAGGATTGTAATATATTTGAAGGATGCTGGTAGTATCATGTGTTTATTAAACTTTCAGGCACCTCACGTCTAGGAGATAATTCCTCGCCACACTTGCAAGTTCCTGCATCATAATGTTGAGGAATGCCTTGGCAAAAAAGGGCTTAAACCTATTCTAGACAAACAATCTGAATAGAAGTAACCAACAAAAAATGACTCTCGTCAAAATAGACCATTCCTCTCTTCAAGGTTGTCAGAATACCCCCCCCCCCCCGTGAGAGATGGAGGTTTCACTTTTAAGGTTGTGGTTTTAACTTGCTTCCTATCATGAGTCAAATATATTGTCGCCATAAGTTGCAAATAAAAAAGTAAATTCAACTGGAAGTTCTGCAGCCACGGCAAAAGTTTAAAATTCGCGAAATTGAACCATGTTTCCAAACCAACATATCCCGTCTACCACTATATTTATCACACAATTGTCGCTTTGACGAGTAGATCTTTAGGGATATTTCTTTGTATAAGAGCTGCAAGTCATTCACTCCAGTCGTGCCTTCTTCACAGTGAGGTTTGTTTCTCACTAACTGATAATCCTATATGCGCATAGACTATTGTTTATGAATAAGGCCTTGATTTCCTCAGCCTACGTTTCCTATACGACAAACGATGTTGGACCCCTTAGTTCTAAGAGGTGACTGATTAGTTTATTCACACTTTTTGAAGGAAAACCAGAATGAAAACCAGAACGGGAAAACCAGAACGGGAAAAACTTATCCTCTATTAATTTAAGACAATAATAACCCACCTAGAGTTGGTGGGTACTATGAAGTAGACCACAGGGAAGGACAACGGCAAAAGTAAACCCATGCCAGTAACCGATCCAAACCTGCTTTTTGTTTTTTGTCGCCATAGTTGATGAAACCGTTATAAGAATTCACTATCTTGTAAAACCCCATATTTGTGTGAATAAGTAATCTTGAGTGATGAAGCAAAACCTGGGGAACTTTTATAAATTAATCTGGAGGTTTACAGCAAACAGGAAAAAGCTGAAATTAAACTAAGCAGAAGTTGGGTGAAGGAAATATCTGCAACGGTGAAAATTTTTGTCACTGGCTGGTTTCGGTAATGTGTCCTCTCGAGGGATATTTTAGGTATTTTCTGTTAGTTTTCTATAAAAGAAACCTATATAGAAATCAAACGTATTTTGATAAAAGATTGATCTGGTAATAAAGTTTAAGTTTTCTCCACAGAGTTTTTTTTTTTTTTTTTCATGAATATCTTGCTTTGGATTGCGTTGGTGCAGGTATATGTGGGACAATGAGGTTTCATTGTTAAGGCGGCGGTGAGTTCGTAAACAGAAGACCATGTTTATTAGAATGGTTGTGTAATTTATTGACTAATATGCTTTATGTAGAGGTTTCTATCAAAAATCATCCCATTAATTATTCAGTTCGTTTAGCATACCATTTACAACTAATGAGAATACTTGGTAGATACATTGGCTTTTGCCTGATTCAGATTAGAATTTGATGCATGCTTTGGTCATTTACTAGTGATTCTGCCCATTTCTCAAACTGCTGTAAGTTCAATGTGCTGCGTTGATTTCCACAAAACAAACAACTTGGATAACTGGCGCAACCATAAGGTCATTTTTTTTTCTCAATACCCACCCTGCTAAAAACATGCCCTTACAAAGAAGACGGGTGTGTGAAAACTCACATACTACATTCGCAGCCTTTGGTATTAAATTCTAACGTCGCTAATTTATAGCCTGCAGCTTGAACAATGCCATATTTAACTTTAACCCTGCAGCATGTGGCTTAGACAATGCCATGTTTAATTTTAACCCTGCAGCATGAACTGTCGTCTAGTGGGCATTTATTGTTACACATTCACTCTATAAAGAGTATTCAACAACCCTGGTATTTTCTTCGAAATGCTCATTTTCAAAGCCACCAATGAAACGGTTCTTTACTCTTAGTATATGTGCTTTGGCAATTCAAGGTACCCCGCTTCCTACCACTGCTTACTCTGATGTTTTTCCAGAACTTGCATTTTTTGCATGTCACCATCAGATCACTGCCGATGATCGGTTTGGCGTTGTGGCAAAAAATCTAACATCCTATTGTGACAATAAGAATGTCTTGGCTACCTACGCGGGCTGTTTTTCTTATCGTAATAGAGATACACTGGCTTCAAGGAAAGCTTTAATCAAGTTTTGTCACCGAGCGGGAGTTCGTATTGACGCAAATTGGTTTTCCTTGGCTATTGACACATTCAACACCTTTGCTAAGAATCAGTCAGATGGGGAGAACGACACTGATGTACCCATTAGGTTCACCAAATCTAGTATGGATGGCTATGATAGGGGCTATCGACGGTTACTAAAAAACTTGGACGAGTCCTTGTATTATGGGTGTTCTATACTATGGTTTTGGATACTAGTGATGATTATTGGTGCTGTTGCAAATTGGTCAAAATTTGTTTTTCCAAAGTTAATAAACAAGCTCACTTTCCCCTTGGTTAACTATTTCAGAATGCATGTCACTCTTCCAGCCATGTTTCGAAGGAGTCACAAACTGGCAGTCACTCTATATAGAGTATTTGATTGCTTGGTACCAACAAGAATGCAATCCATTGTTATCATACTATTCTATTTATTTACCTTCATCATCAACGTATTGGGAATGGGAAATGTAAGCGCTAGTCCTGTGTCAAAGACAAAGGCGCTAGAATTATTTAGATTGGTTGCTGACAGAACTGGAGTTATTGCCACGATTATGATGCCATTGGTTGTTTTGTTCGCGGGAAGAAATAATTTCTTAACTTGGTTTTCCGGTTACAACTTCTCCACCTTTATGACATATCATCGTCACATTGCGAGAATAATGGTTATTTTGGTTGTGGCTCATGCTTTCGGGTATCTCTTTCTTGTGATATACGACGTCTATGATGAGGATATTAGACTAAAAAACTTTGCTGGGGCAGTTGTTGCCACTATGTCGTCGGTATTTATCGTGATTCAAGCTGGATTGTACTTTCGAAGCAGATTTTATGAAGTTTTCCGATTAATTCATATTCTCTTGGCCGCCTTATATATCATTGGTTCCACAATCCATGTGCATAACTTTGGATACCTTTGGTTTCTTTATCCCACATTTGCAGTATGGGCTTTTGATCGTGTTGCTCGAGTGGGTCGTTTGCTAACCTTTGGGTTTCCCAAGTGCATGATTTACTTGATGTCCGACCAGGTACTCAAAATAGTTGTTCCTAAACCAACCTACTGGAAACTGACCCCTGGTAGTTATGCGTTTATTCAAATTTTAGAACCATGGGTATTCTGGGAATCGCACCCTTTTACTGTAGCCAACTCGGTTACAGAAACCAATCAGATTGTGTTTTATGCAAAGGTCAAAAACGGCATTACCAAGTATATATATCATCAATTGTTAAGTGTACCTGGACAAATGAAATCTGTCCGAGTGGCAATAGAGGGTCCGTATGGTCTGCCAGCGCCTTTTAAACTTACCGATACTGTTGTAGGAATATCTAGTGGAAATGGAATCCCTGGTATATACTCCGAATTAATTCACATTGCTTTGAACCAAGGAAGAACTTATAAAAACCTGCTAAAGCTAGTCTGGGTGATACAAAAATATAGTTCATTGTTTTGGTTTTACGATCTGCTTGCGGCTTTGAAGGACCTCTCTATTCAAACAACAATTTATATCACTAGACCAGAAGGGTATGTCACAAGCAAGGACTTCAACTCTAGAATGTTGCATGAGCCATCCTTAGAAGAGAACTATCTGGAATTTCAATCTAAATTTGATTTTCCTCTAAACAGTGCCAAAGACATTGTTAGTATTGATGTTGTGGTTGATATCATGAAACAAGAATTACCATTTATCCAATTTCAGGAACAAAGACCTGATATTTCAAAACTTGTTCAAACAGAAGTGGCAAATTCCGTTGGTTCTATTTCCTTTATTGCCTGTGGTCATCCAAGATTAGTAGACGATGTTAGGTATTATTGTAGTAGGAACGTGAATAATCCCGAAAGAAAGCGAGTGGATTTTTATGATCATCTTGAAGTTTGGAGTTAAGCCTTGCTTGAGACTAAATCGGGATATATTTTTGAGGGTATGTACTCAAATGAATGTAAATATGTGTCATCTAACTTTCAATGCCACTGTTGTAGATGTGTTTTAGGATTGGGAGTTTCTCTATGGTGCAACTCCTCCTCCCTCCTCCTGCTCCTCCTGCTCCTCCTGCTCCTCCTCGTAAATCACCCCTAAGAAAATAAACCAATATACACGACCCTAAAAAAGGAATAGGATTCAAATTGGACAGGGGGAAACGGGATAACCACGGGGTGAAAAAAATATCTGAAAAATACGGGGTGTAAATTTTGTTCGGTTTTTGAACCAGTTTCCAGAGTCGTGTATTTGTACCTAATATTTTACGTAATTAATCTTAGTTCCCCAATGTTGCATGCCACGTTTGGGTAAGGTGATATTCCAAACCGACATAATAGATAGTAGATAAAGACATATTGGGCGTACTCGTATCCCTCCATGTGTCCATTCCAAAGTACACCAGCTTCACCTTCCTTTCATCACGATCTAAACCACTACCAATTAATGTTTCAAAAAAAAACAAAGCGCAAAAGGCAAAAAGAAAAAAAAAAATTTTTTTTTTTTTTGCTGTCTTTGACTTGTAAGTTTCTCAAAACAAAAAAAAACAAAAAAAACAACCTCCAATTCAAGCATTCTAGAATTTCATATTCATCCATTCACCTCTTAATTGATTCTACACACTCAAGCCACTATAATCAATCAACGCTTATTACGGTATTTTCTATAACGGTTGTTGTATTTTTTTTTTTGATTCTTTAATATTCAAGTAATGTCAGTGTACACGTCAAATTCCGCCGCTGTTGCCCAACAACAACAAGCTCAGCAAGCTCAGCAACAACAAGCCCAACAACAGCAAGCCCAACAACAGCAAGCCCAGCAAAGACAACAACACCAACAACGATTGAATGAGTTATTAGATGCTGTCAAGGCTGAATTCGAATATGCCTTGAATGAAGCTTCCAGTTTCAAGCAGGTTAAAGAAGATTATGACTTGAAATACAATCAACAAACTGCTGAAATGCAACAAATAAGACAAACTGTTTATGAATTGGAAATGGCTCATAGAAAGATCAAAGAGGCTTATGAAGAGGAAATTTTAAGATTGAAGACTGAATTAGAAAACAGAGACAGACAAGCTCAAATCCAACAACAACAGCAACAACAGCAACAGCAACAACAACAACAGCAACAGGTTGCGGCTCAACAAGCAGCAGTCCAACAAGCTCAACAAAAGCCTAACGGTTTGCCATACGGAACCTACCAACAACAAAATGCTCCATCGCAAGTTCCGCCAGCCACACAAACATTGCCTCCACCAATAAAACAATCTCCACCAAAACAAGAGGTTAAACCAGTCTCTCCTCAAGTCACCATACCAGAAATCAACAAGCAAGAAACTGGAAGTACTGGCGCTGTTCCTGAAACTTCAACTGCATTGACTGTTATTGATAAGTCTCAATACATCGTCAACCCAGCACAAAAGGCGCTTCATGTTAAGGAAATCCCACCCTTTTTATCTGATTTGGATGTTTCCAAAGCAAACCCAGATTTCAAGAAACAAAAGTCTGAATATTATGTCTTGTACAATCCAGCTTTCAACCGTGATTTAGACGTCGACTTGATTCACTCATTGGATCATTCTTCTGTTGTTTGTTGCGTCAGATTCTCTAAGGATGGTAAATTCATTGCTACTGGTTGTAACAAAACTACTCAAGTTTTCAATGTTGAAAGTGGTGAGTTGGTGGCAAAGTTGGTTGATGACAACAATTCTACTGATGCCAGTGCTACTAATGCTGGTGATAATGCCAACAAGCCAGGAGAAGGTAATGAAGCTACCGAGGCTGGTGCCACCTCATCTGCCAATGGTGACTTGTACATCAGGTCGGTTTGTTTTTCACCAGATGGTAAATTGTTAGCTACTGGTGCTGAAGATAAGCTAATTAGAATTTGGGATTTAACTACCAAGAGAATTATCAAGATTTTAAGAGGACATGAGCAAGATATTTACTCATTGGACTTCTTCCCAGACGGTGACAGATTGGTGTCTGGATCTGGTGATAGAACTGTTAGAATTTGGGACTTGAGATCATCTCAATGTTCATTAACTCTTTCAATTGAAGATGGTGTTACTACCGTGGCTGTTTCTCCTGATGGTAAATTGATCGCTGCTGGTTCTCTTGATCGTACCGTTAGAGTCTGGGACTCTGTTACCGGATTTTTAGTTGAAAGATTGGACTCTGGTAATGAGCACGGTAATGGTCATGAAGATTCTGTTTATTCTGTTGCATTCTCCGTTAATGGACACCAAATTGCTTCTGGTTCTTTAGATAGAACAGTTAAATTATGGAATTTGGAAGGTAAGCCACACCCAGACAACAGAAAATCAAGTTGTGATGTTACTTACATCGGACATAAAGATTTTGTCTTGTCCGTTTGTTGTACTCCAAATAATGAATATATTCTTTCTGGTTCTAAAGATCGTGGTGTTATTTTCTGGGATCAAATTTCCGGTAATCCTTTATTAATGTTACAAGGTCATCGCAACTCGGTTATTTCAGTTGCTGTTTCTTTGAATTCTCAAGGTACTGAAGGTATTTTTGCTACTGGTAGTGGTGATTGTAAAGCAAGATTGTGGAGATGGACTAGAAAATAAGTTTACGAGTGTGCTTGTGGTATACGAAAAAGAAAATAAGAGTTAGTTGTAATTGTTTGTTTCTTCTTTATCACTCTGATTTTTTTTTGTTGTTTTTTTTTGTATCTAGTTTTGTTTGATTTGTATATGTAATAATATAAAGTGATTTTGGAAAACTTTCGATAGTCATTAGCGATCTATACGACGCGCCGCACCCAGAAATAATTCAAACCCGTTTGTATTTGAAAAATTATTTGTCGCTGACCATTTTTTCTTTTTTTGTTTTGCACCACCACCCACCCACCACCCACCTACTTAACATTATCCAACTATGTACTCAGCGTCTGTAACTGCTCCTGTCAATATAGCGGTATGTCCTCCTTGTATACATATATATATATATATATCATAAAACCAACCTTATACTAACCCAATTTTAGACATTAAAATACTGGGGAAAGAGAGATAAAGATTTGAACTTACCTACAAATTCTTCAATCTCAGTTACATTATCTCAAAATGATTTAAGAACCTTAACCAGTGCTGCCGCAAGTGAATCATTCACCAAAGATGAATTATGGTTAAATGGAAAATTGGAATCTTTAGACACTCCAAGAACTCAAGCTTGTCTTGCTGACTTGAGAAGACTTAGAGCCGAGGTGGAATCGGCAGATGAAACATTACCAAAGTTAGCCCAATTCAAATTACGTATTGTTTCTGAAAACAATTTCCCCACTGCTGCCGGTTTGGCTTCGTCTGCTGCAGGTTTTGCTGCTTTGATTACTGCAATTGCCAAATTGTACCAATTACCTCAAGATATGTCCGAGTTATCCAAGATTGCAAGAAAGGGGTCTGGTTCCGCTTGTAGATCATTATTTGGAGGCTTTGTTGCCTGGGAAATGGGTGAACAGAAAGACGGGGAAGATTCCAAAGCAGTTGAAGTTGCTCCCTTATCCCATTGGCCAACATTAAAAGCGGCTATTTTAGTTGTTAGTGATGACAAAAAAGATACCCCAAGTACCACTGGTATGCAATCTACGGTGAAGACATCTGATTTATTCCAATATAGAATTAAACAAGTTGTTCCCCAAAGATTCGAAGAAATGAAGCAAAGTATTTTAGATAAAGATTTTGAAACTTTTGGTGAACTAACTATGAAGGATTCAAATTCTTTCCATGCAGTGTGTTTAGATTCATATCCTCCAATATTTTATCTCAATGATACTTCCAAGAGAATTATGAAATTGATTCATAAGTTGAATGAACAAGAAGGTAAGATCATTGCTGCATACACTTTTGATGCTGGTCCAAATGCTGTTATTTACTATGATGAAGCTAATCAATCAAAGGTGTTGGGATTGATTCATACTTACTTCAATCAAGTTGGAGGTTGGGAAAAAGCAGACACTTCCAAGTTAGATCAAGTTACAATTGAAGGTACTGATAGTGATATTTACAAAGGTGTATCTAGAATCATCTTGACATCAATTGGTGAAGGTCCTCAACTTGCTACTAAATCTTTGATTGATCAAGACGGAAATGTCATTGCTTAGATTATATCCTATATACTAATACACGAAATATTACATTAAATAAACTTCTCATTTCAAAGCCTTATCCACCTGTAGCACAATTTCTTTCAAATTTGTTAAATCTTCACCAGCTTCAAAATGTCCCTTCAAATTGGAATTATAAATTTGAAGAATTGATTCCAATTTCTTTATCTTTGCTTTACTCATTTCCAAATCAGATTCAAGCTTCAGAATATTATCTTGCAATTCTAATTGTGCCTGTTTCTTACGTTGACGACATTTTGATGCTGCGATTCTGTTTCGTTCCAATAATCGTTCCTTTTTCCAAGCCGATGTTCCTGGAATTGGGCCACTATTTGGGTTATAAATCACCTGGTTGTCATATATCAATTGATGATTTGGTGGTGGTAATCCAGCAACCCCAGCCGCTATATTTGGTAGTAACTTTTGTTGCAAGGGGATTGACTGTTGTATTGGGATGGTGGGTATTGTCTGTGGTAGTCCTTGGAGTGCAACTTGTCCCTGTCTTAATTGATTTGAAATAGGAGGAGTGATGGTCTGTGACAAAGGCGAGTACGGGTCGTGCGTTTCTGTAGGTGGCAAAAGGCCCAATGGCGGTTGGTTTATATCGCCTGTGCTACCAGTACGTACTCTATTGAATTCGTTGTATCTATTACCCGTGGCTAAGAATTGCAAATCTTGATCAAGAGTTGAACTCATATCATCATTTTCAAAATATGCCTCGTGGTTAACAATCTGTCCAATTTGACCATTGGAAATGGAAATTCTTCTTCTCCTAGGAACTCCGTCTGAGGTCAATGGCAATAACATAGTTGAATCAAATATTGGCGGGTTGGTGATTGGATAGGAGTTTACGTCAAATGGACTATGATAGTTAATATCACCATAATCGTAACCCCCAGGCCTATTTCCTACTCTGAGACTTGTGGCAGGAGGTACTGCTGAGTCTCTTCCTGTTCCTGAAATCGGGGTATTTACCACTGTGCTTGTTGTTCCTGACTCCATAGTGGTATTTCTGCTGCTTGATGTTATATCTCCTTTAGATAATTTTCCTGTATTCAATTCACCTAATATAATATTCTGTTCGTTTGTCACTTGCTGTTGTAAGATTTGACGTTCGACGTCCGGTTCCATTTGCTGTGGTTGCTGTTGTTGTGACTGTAGTAACTCCAGTTGTTGTTGGCTATATACAATGGGATTGGGGTTCATTACTTGAAATGATTACTAATTGCACAATGTCTATTGGAAAACTAAATGTGATCAACACAGAGGGGGGGGTTGAGGGGGGAGGAGCAGGAGGGAGGGCAAAACTTATCTGGGTATAACTGTGGAAGTAGTTTAAGCTGTTGTAACGGTGTACTGATATTGCTAGCGACAAGAGGGGCAGTAGAAGTATCGGTAGTTTTTAATTGAGACTAGCCACCAGCAAAATAAAATGAACGTGTGGATGAATTAAGAGAGCAGTGAGGGTTGACCCTCTTTTTTGAAATAGAAGGCAAAAAAAAAAAAAGAATTCGTTGAAAACGGAATAAAAAATAATTTTAAATGAAATTTAGACAATGCTAATTAGATGTGGTTTAAAAAAAAAGTATGACGGTGGATATCATGTAGGTTTGAGCCCAAGTATAGGATTCTTTACAACTATAAACGACTTTGTGTATTAACGGCTGACTTGCCAGCTTTAACGGTAATATGTCTTAGCCGCGCTCCACCAGTTGAACCTCCCTTTATACCTAATATGATTGTAAATTTCTTCTTCTGTTGGGTGGGGAAGGGATGTTGCCATCGTCGCCTTGTGATATCGGATTTACAAATGAAATTTCCGTTTCGTGGTTCCCCATTTTGATTCCCAGGCAGTTTTACAGATGTATACCCCACCACCAGCATTTGTCTTTTTTTTTTTTTTTTGGCGGGTTTGGGGGCAGATATTTCATTAATGGGTTAAAACCTCCATTAAGGTGCCGCTGACATTGGCTCCAGAAATTTCACATTTCTCAATAATAGAAATCATCACTATCTTCTGGTTGACAACAAACGCAAAAGTCTAACTTCCTCTCAATTAGTAGTATTTCATTGACCCTCTCTCCCTCTCCCACCCCCAGAAGCTACATGTTGCTCTATTGTATTTAACAATTATTAAAGCCATGCCTGGGTATCGCTATCTAATATACTGGTGCATTTTGTTTTTGTCTACCCATATCGCAGCACCTTAACTGTTGCAAGAACCCTTCCTTGGTTGAAAAAAAAATAAAATAAAAAAATGATTGGTTGTAAAACCTTTAATCCTCTGCAAACAATGATTTCACTAAAGGTGATTCTAGCAATCTCAATAATTCGAATAAAGAAGAGAACTAATAGAAGTATTGAAAGTATGTCCTTTGAATAACCGGCAAAAAAAAACAAAAAAAAAACCCCCAACGCATACCTAACAACAACAAGTAATTATTGGGAGCTTGAATGATCCAATTGACTATAAAGTTGAATCTATATTGTCAAAAAACTATAACCTCAACTACCATGACTATGATTTAACAACGATAAATAACAACACCACAAACAATCAAGAAATGTTTAACATAGTTAACTATTTTATATGTTTGCCTTACCTGAAATATCATGACAGACTAGCCTTGCACTTCATCAACAGAATCAAAACCAGAATCAAAAATAAGAGATTCACCACTGCTTTTCAAAAGCATCTCATTAAATTCATTGAGCTGGTTGTGACCACATCTTCTCATGTAAGAATCAGGTTGTCATGGTTGTATCCAATATTTATCAAATTGAATCCCAATCAGGTGGAACTTTTCTGCTTATCGAATATATTGAAGCTAGCTCAGATAAAGTATAAACAACTAAAGTTCCCAAATGCAACCATCCAAGGTATAGTTGAAAATGCAGAATTAACTCGTAATCTGGCTTATACCGATTTCAATTCACCATTTAATGTTAAATTCAACCGTTTACTATTATTACATCTAAAAATCTTGATAGTAATCAAATATCAAAATGTCAAGGTCTTGAAAAGTTTACTAATCCTCTATAATAATCCATCTATTTTACGTATTTCATTGAACTGCGACTAAAGACATAGGTGGCACCACTCAAGACGGTGGTGAAACCGACTAATCCTCCTAATCCAAGATAATACAAATCCAAATCGGATATAAAGGCTTCTATTAATGGTCGGTATACCAAAGTTCCAAGATAAAACATTTGCAATCCGGTATTCACCTTACCCAATAAACTCGGATGCACACTAATAGTTGGGGTCAGGCCAATACTTACAAACTTATTAAATGTTTTTGGATGATCAAGACTCTTCCAACGATAATAAAATGACATAAAACTCAACATTACATCTCTTCCGATAATAATACCTGCTATGCTCAATGGAATTGAGTGCACATATGCTAATGATACTGTGCATACTGTCATCAAAAATTTGTCAGCTAATGGATCGATAATTGATCCCACTATTGATTTCATGTTGAATCGTCTGGCAATATAACCATCGACAAAGTCCGTCACACATGAATAGGTGAAAAGCAGCAATGCTGTTCTAGTATCTCCCTGAGTTATGAAATACCCGATAAACGGAGTGGTTATTATCCGGGTATATGTTAAAATGTTAGGTATTGTCCATAATTGGGAAGGGGTTTTTTGTTTGGATATAAGCTGGGGCTGAGGTTTAGGTTCGGATTCGGAGGCAAGCCATCTTATTTGAGATCTTAAGGGGGCAATTCTTGAAACATGGTGAAATACATTAGGTCTGAGTAACCTTGGTCTTATTATTCCTATTGGGTTTATTGTTCTTACGAGCATTTGAATAGTTCTAACCTGGTAGAAGACTGACATCGTCAAGTTGTGAAATTTTTTTTTTTTTTTGGTTGTCCCAGCTTTTTGCACTGTATACTGGAATTTAATGCCTTCCAGTACAACACAAATTACAAAATTACAACCTACTAAAAGGAGCTAATTCTTAATGTAAACATGGTGATTATCAGGCACATGTAAGAAGTCAAAATGATATTGTTTTTTTTTTTGTTTTTTTTACCCACCCTTACCTCTAAGTAACTCTCCTTCAGGTACTGCTACATATCTCAAGATTGAAAGTTGCTGATTGAATGTTGCTGATTGAATGTTGCTGATTGAATTTTGCTAAAATTTAAACAACAACCAAGGTCAACGAGTAAACCGTCAACCGTCTCTACCTCCTCTAACACCATTATCTCCACCCTCTCAAACACCATCTTCCTTATCAATCATAAACCTGGCCTCTAAAACCCCCCAACCCATGATATTTTGCAATCATTCTCTGACTGCATATAGGCTGCACGCGCCTTCAAAAAAATTTTCCTCAATCTTCCATTCATTTTGAAAAACTTACAGCGAGAAATACTACTCCCAACAACCGTCATCATCAGCTTCATTCAACAACCACAACAACAACAACAATGTCACTTAAACTCCCCCAAGCCCCAAATGCTGGGTTGTTCAAACAAGGATATCAATCGTTCTCAAATGCTGATGGTGCCATTGTTAGAAACGTTGAAGCAGTTCGTGAAATCTCTTCAATTTTATTAACTTCCATGGGTCCAAGTGGAAGAAACAAGATTATTGTTAATAAATTGGGTAGGAAATTCATCACCAATGACGCTGCCACTATGCTTAATGAATTGGAAATAGTCCATCCCGTAGTCAAAATTTTAATTATGGCTTCTAAGCAACAAGAATTTGAAATGGGTGATAGCACTAACTCGGTAATCATCTTGGCAGGTGAATTCCTCAATGTTGCTGAGAAATTATTAGCACTTGGATTAAATGTTACTGAAATCATGCAAGGTTTTAATTTGGCAAACAAATTTGTCATGGACACATTAGAAAAGTTAGTTGTTGATAAGGTGGAATCAATTTTAGATGACAGTCAATTAATGAAAGCAGTTAAGCCAGTTGTTGCTGCTAAACAATATGGTTACGAAGATTTGATTTCAAAATTGGTGATCCAAGCTGTTAAACATATTGTCAATCCAAAGAACCCTAACTCCTTCAATATAGATAACGTAAGAGTGGTTAAGATCATGGGTTCTTCTTTATCTCAATCACAGGTCGTTAAAGGTATGGTCTTCCCAACTGAGCCTGAGGGTTCTATTAAAAACATCACTTCTAAATCTAAAGTGGTTGTATTTACAAGCCCAATTGATATCTCTACCACTGAAACCAAAGGAACTGTGTTATTACATAATGCTCAAGAGATGCTTGATTTTACAAAAGGTGAAGAACAACAATTGGATCAAGTCTGCAAAGAAATTAGTGAATCTGGTGTCAAGGTAGTAATTGCCGGATCTAATGTTGGTGAGTTATCTTTGCATTATTTCAATAAATATGGTATTTTGGTATTGAGAGTCCCCTCCAAATTTGATTTGAGAAGACTCTGTCAAGTATGTGGTGCTACCCCATTGCCAAGATTAGGTGCTCCTATGCCTGATGAAATGGGTGAAATTGATATAATTGAAACTAAGGAAATTGGTGGAGATAGAGTTACTATTTTCAGACAAGATGAGTCTATTTCAAGAACGGCAACTATTGTAATTAGGGGTGCTACTCAAAACAATTTGGATGACATTGAAAGGGCAATTGATGATGGTGTCAACTCTATTAAAGGGTTATTAAAGGATAATAGATTATTGCCAGGTGCAGGTGCCGTTGAAATTGAATTGATGAAACGAGTTACAGCGTATGGTGAAAGTACCCCTGGTTTATTGCAATTGGCAATTAAGAATTTTGCCAAAGCATTCGAAGTAATTCCAAGGGTCTTGGCTGAAACTTCTGGATTTGATTCATCTGAATTGTTAAGTAATCTTCATGCCGCTCATGCCCACGAGGATGGTTTGTCAATGGGTATTGATATTGATACTGGTGACTTGATAGATATTTCAAACAATGGTATATATGATTTATTGTCTACAAAGAAGTCAGCCATTGATTTGGCTGTAGAGGCTACAAATACCATCTTGTCAATTGATCAAATAATTATGGCAAAGAGAGCCGGTGGCCCCGTCATGCCAAAGCAACAAAGACCGGGTAATTGGGATCAAGAAGATTAATGTAATTTTAGTTATACGTATAGATAATCTATTTAGGGTAATGATTTTCCAATCTTAATAAAGTCGCTAATCTTTTGTAAGTCTTTATTTCCTTGTTCATCTTCAACCCCTCCACTTACATCATATCCAATTACATTCTTTATCAGTTCTGTATCCTGCAAGTTGCCGGGATGAAGGCCTCCCGCGAGCATGACTCTGGCAAACCCAAGATGTTCACTTATATAATCCCAATCTATAACTTTACCTTCTCCTCCTGCTTCGGAGTCTAGCAACGGTATGCTCAATGAACGCCTTTTCATTAATTCAGCTACATGCTCCTTCAAAATTCCAAACTCTGTAGGTATGACATATCTAGGGATTATTCCAAATTTGCAATCGGAATTGGCTTCAATAAACTCCAACTTATTCTCATTGCCATGTAGTTGAATGAAATCTAAGTTTAAATCATTTGCTATGGAAAATACTGCTTCAATAGGTTGGTTTCTAAACACCCCAACCAAAAAAGGACCATTTTCCCCAATCAACTGAGATATGGTTTCAAAATATTCATTGGAGTTTGTAAATGACTTTGATGATACATATTCTTGGACTTCTCTAGCTGTTTGAAACTTTCTCTTCCTCGATTGTCTTGCAAGTCTCACTTTTATGGCGATGTTTTGCGCAATTTCATGGGGTATTGTTCTTGCTCTGTTCGGTACTAAAATGCATCCCAAGAGATCTGCACCGTCTTCTATGGCTTTATCTGCCGCTGCTTCGGTTCTGATACCGCAGATTTTAACTAAACGTGGCATGGGGTAGAGATCGAAAAACTACAAATATATTAAGATTTTTTTTTTCCTTTTTTTTTTTTTCTTTTTTTTTTTTGGTGGTGGTTGGTGGTGGTTGGGCTACTTAGTCAGCTTCCTTCCGGAAAAATTTCCCAAAATTCTTAATGTTTTCATTGAACTTATTAACATGAGTTTCTCCTGTGTTTGCAAACTCTCGTAAATTCTTTTCAAAGTTGTTCATTTTCACTGGTAAAAGTTTAGGGGATTTTATGTCTGGAATTGGGGTGGAAATTCTTGATGTTGGTGCTGAAGAGGTGAGCAGTTCTTCATCTTCCAAATTCATTAATAGTTGACAACTGGTAATTAGGGAACCATCTTCAATGGTTAATTGCAATTTGAAGTTGTCGACGTATTTGTATTGAGCGCTTTTGTCTATCTTCTTCAAATTCAACACCTTGATAAAGTTTTGAATTGATTTATCACCTATTAACTCAAAGTAACTTTCAATAATGTTTTCCACAGGAAGGGTTGGAACCATCAATAATTTCAACAATGACTCTAAATCACGGAAATGATTGTTAACAAATTTCTGATATGACTTTGAGCTTACTGTTTCTGCAGCTTTCGAATCGTCATAGCTTGGATCAGAATACAATGGTAGCTTTAGGGCTAATTCCTTTAAACTGGAAACATCAAGAAGTATTTGCTCATAACTTAAGACATTCAATGTCTTAACCAATTTCAAATTATTAGCAATTGTTGTCACTAACAACTCCACTAGTCTATCATTGAAGTTTCTGATGTAACTGTCTCTGATGATCAAGGGTAAGGCAACTTTTACGTTTTTCGTAGTTACAGTTCTCAATTCTATCATATATGACGATACGTCATTGATCGAATCCAATTCTTGCCAATTGAAGTTTACAAACTCACGCCAACAATATTTATAATCGTTAGTCAATTTAACAACCAAGGTGGAGATACATCTGTTAATTAACTGAAAGTACACCTCCTTACTGGCATCAAACGAAGGTATTTTCAGCTCATATTCGTGTTTGATTATATTACTAAACTTTTCTGATAAATCGTCGATGTTGTTGACAATATAGTCTCCGGTATTCAAAATCATAGTCAAGTATTTTAAAGATTCGATTCCACTGCCCAATTCACTATCATTCTTTGGAAGTAAGGGCAACAATATTCTATTGAGATATTCAAATAGATATTTGCTGAAAAGTTTTGCCAACTCTATCAATGTTTCGCCATTTGTCAACTTCAATATCTGAGTTAATATTTTGTGGAAAGTTTTGAATAATTCAGTGCTTGATACAGCAATATTAGGAACATTGTTCACTCTTAACACTTTAGCTAAATCCTGTTCATCTTTAAATTCAGGAGGTAATTGAGAGGTGGATGAGAATTCTAGTAACTTGCTGTTAAGAAACTTTTCTTGCTCTTGAACCCAAACTGATAGGTGTGGCTCAAATACCAGGGATATGAGCTGATTAAACTGCGATGTTTGAAAAGTTTGGTTTAAGTTTCTTTCAAATTCCAAAGTTGTGGTTAGGTTGTCTAGAATTGTTTTTGAACTTGGTCTTGATCTGGTTAATAAGTTCGCCAAATCTTGTTTGGTTAATTTACAGAACATCTTGGTAATTTCTGCTTCTATTTTCCAGCCTGGGGGGAACGCTTTGGTGTACCTCCCTTGAACATCTTTCAAAATCTTATTAAAGTAAATATATCTTCGATCTAAATTATCAAGTGATCCAGCTTCGTCTGAGTTGTTGAAAATTGCTTTAATATCCTTCAATTGCAAATTATAAAACCAGTTTAGTAGTTTGTCTTTATATTTAAGGTCAATTAACTCTAATATTTCACACCCATACATCAATAGTTCCTCGTCACGGCTATATCGGTGTTCCATATAATCTTCAAAATCTATAAATATATCATCAATTAGCTTATTCTGGGTGTTGATGATCATGAGGTTGATCTTGTTGATTTCATCGATTACTCTATATGGTTTAAAAAACGATAATAATTCTTTCATAACGCTTAGCAATTGCAAAATTTCCTTGTAATTATGAGTTGATATGATCTTGATCAACGTGTTGTATGCATTTATCAACATTTGTAACCGTTTCAAGATAGTCATTGAAAGCACGAGATTCTTCTTGTAACAATCTAGCTTCTGTATTGAACTGGTCATTAAGGTAATCGATTCCTGAGTTGCTGCTGAATTTGCTTTCACTTGGTGAATATTCTCTATTAACGCCACTATATCTTGGCTTAAGGTTGATGAAGTGTTTGTTGAATCATATTCAGCAATGTCGGACTTAATTTGTTGTCCTAGTTGAAGTTTATACTTATGACAATGGTCTAACAATTGGGGCAATTCCTTCAAAGATTCCGGAGAATTGAATATCTCATTGATATGCACAGTCGGGTCATAAGCGTGGCTGTTCATGGATAATGTTTGATTGAATGTACTATGCCAGTTGAAGCTTGGTTAGACTACTAAGAACTAGGTGTAACTATCTTTTTTTTTTTTTGAAAGTCGTTTACTTTTTGCTACTCAACAGCAGCGACATTTTCGCCAGATAAAAATATCTCGTATTATATAACACCTCAAAGATCCAATATTACTTGTCCTGTGTTTTGAACGGTATAGGAAAGGGGGGGTTTAGTCAGTCGGATAGTTCTTTAGAACCACCGGTAGAGATAAAGAAAGTTTAGTTTTCGAGGATTGGAGTTCTTATAATTAAAAGTAGATGGAGGCAAAATATATTGGAAATATGTTGCGAATTTTAATAATAGTGAAACTTAGAACTAAATATACAAATTGGTATTGGTGAAACTGGAATACTTCTTCTTCTTCTTCTTCTTCATCATCACACATATATGCTTAAGAGGTAGTAAAATTGCTTTAATATATAGTGGTAGAAGTAGAATTATCCTCATTACCACAGGGCAGGAATAACAACTTGTTTTGGGGAACAAAAAAGGTGGATTCGGAGCATAGATTCTACATGAAATTTTGACAAATGAACAGGTATCTGGGGGGGTTGCTTTGCTTCAACAGAGTGATCAAGTATGTTTTAAAATATGAGGCTGTATTTTGCGAGAGAACAACACACTAGAAGATAAATATTCCCAATCTGTGGTTTGGTAGCTCACCCCCCCCCCAGATGGTAAGAACTGATCTCAGGCAAACACACGCCCATTTCTCAACCATTACTTGGTGTATACCTCACTGAAAGCACGTTGTACAAGGTGGGATAAACATGGAAGAAGAATTTCCAGAATGCTAAAACTATTGCCAGTCGGGGATAATATCAATGTCCAAGGCTGGCGGCAATAACTTGACATTATTCAAAGGCTATTCCGAGAGAAGGTGTTTGGTATTTGGTCCGAGGCTTTGCGATGGGGTGCTCACCAGCAACTACTTCACAATTAACTAGAGTGATAAAATAGGAGTAATTTTCTTACTGTACGCAATTGAGGTTTGTTACTTCCTAAATCAGTATGAATCGGGATCACCAATCTTTCCCAATCGGGAAAATTGCTGGAATTGAAAAACTGCTCTATTGTTCACTATTAATAGATTTGATGCTACCGGGTTTATTCTATAACCAGAGAAGCTAAAGCTTCCTTTCAGAACCGAACTATTTGCTTATTCTAGGAATTTCACTCATTTCAATCCCCAGACGAGTAGTACCAAACAAATTGCAAACACCAACTTGGTTGGAGCAAAAAAAAAAAAAAGTGTCAAAAGTTTCAACTCACTCACTTCATAAGGGGAGAGCCAAAAAAAAAAAATAAAAAAAAATAGAAAAAAAAAAACCATCAGTCAACGAAAGCCTTGTTTATTTCTTTAAAACTAGCTTGGCTAGAAAATCAATTGATCAATCCAGTTTAAGATTATAAGGTATATATTTATCTATGGCTCGCTTCAAATTGAGTTTGCATAAGAAGAACAAGCCACAACCAGACGAGCCACCATCTTCGGGATCTTCAGTTAAATCAAATTCGAAAAATAAGAAAAGATCCATCATTGGACCATCTGGTTTTAATCAATCACCGACATCGCCACAGTTTAAGAACTTGAACCAGACTACCCCATCCCAATCTGTTCCACCGTTTAATCAAGCCATGCCACTGTATAACCAATCCCCGCAAGTACAACATCAACATGGTGAACCTCCACGCTCCCCTCAAAATGCTGGTGCCGCACATGCAACTTCTCGTGCAAATCCACTACCAAATCCACCACCACCACCATCACATATCAGCAATAATGCCACCAACCCTTGGACAAGATATAAACTATTTGATTCCCCATTCCCACGTTATAGACACGCTGCTTCTTCGATCACTAGTGAAAAAAATGAAATCTTTTTAATGGGGGGACTAAAAGAAGGTTCGGTGTTTGGTGATACTTGGAAACTCCTTCCTCATGAAAATGCCGCAGGTGAAATCACAAACTATGTTGCTGAAAGTGTGGAAGTGGTTAATCATATCAGCCCCCCTGCAAGAGTTGGCCATTCGGCCGTATTGTGTGGAAATGCTTTTATTGTCTATGGTGGTGATACAGTAGAAACTGATGCAAATGGCTTTCCTGATAATAACTTCTACTTGTTCAATACTAACAATTGCAAATATACTATTCCCGGCCATATTTTGAATAAGCCACATGGAAGATACGGACATACCATTGGAGTTATTTCATTGTCCCCAACTTCGTCTCGTCTTTACCTATTTGGTGGCCAATTGGAAAGTGATGTATTCAACGACTTGTACTTTTTTGAATTGAACTCATTCAAGTCTTCGAGGGCGGCATGGGAACTAGTAAGTCCAGCAAATAATTTTAAACCCCCTCCCTTAACAAACCATTCAATGTCTGTTTACCGTAATAAGATTTATGTATTTGGTGGGGTCTACAATAATGAGAAAGTGTCCAATGATCTTTGGTTATTTGATGCTGAAGCGGATAGTTGGTCACAAGTAAAGACATCAGGGAATATTCCCTTGCCGGTAAATGAACACTCCAGTTGTATTGTTAATGATAAATTATTCGTTTATGGAGGAAATGATTTCAGCGGAGTGATATATAGTTCATTATATGTCCTTGATTTGCATACCCTCGTTTGGTCTAAGTTAATTGATTCTGCGGAAGAGAATGGTCCTGGTGCCAGATGTGGTCATTCTATGACCTATTCTCCAAAGTATAATAAATTGATTATTGTGGGTGGTGATAAGAATGACTATGTTGATGTGGATCCTAATAATTTGAACTCTTTTGAAGAATTTAATGAACGTGTTGTCGGCACGATGCTTTATGAATTGGATCTCAATCTCCTTGGTCATTTCTTAAGCAGCAGCACCCTTGTTCCCGTTAAAAGGGCTACTGCCTCCACTGTTAGTCACGATGATGGTACAAGAAGTTTTTCTGCTGGACCAGAAGAATATACTACTCCAAACATTTCTCCTAGTGTTGAGCAAATTGGGCACTACAACGAATTTCCTAAAAGTGCATCTCCAAAAGTTATGAGTACTAATGAGCATATAAACCCCGTTAGCTCAGCTACTGAGGTTTCCGAGTATGCACAAAATAACTCATTTGATAATGGTGGACAATATTACCCTCCATATGGAAAAGATGAACGCGACATATCACCAATTCCTGGTACTTATCCTGGTTCTTATCCTGATTCAAACAAGGAACCCCCCAAAGTAGAAAATACTTTATCTTTTGCTGAGTTAGAAGCCACTGGGGCTGCGGCTGGGGGTGCTGGTGCTGCGGCTGCTGCTGCTGCTGCTACTACTACTTGCTACTCATGGTGTGACTTCTTCTCTGCGCTCTCATGATGACTCTAAAGTCAAACAAATAATTTCTGAATTAACCTCCGAATTAAATGCCTTGAAACTCACCACCAAAGAACAAATGCAAAAAGCCACCGAAAAAATTGAAGGGTTAGAAGAGCAAAATGCGTTGTTACAACGGAGTCACGAGCGTGATACAGAAAACTTTGAGAAACAGCTTGCGGAAAAGAATGCCATTACTGAGGAATTGCAATCAAAGCTTGTTGCAATGGAACAAGAGGCTTCGAAAGAAGAAGAAGAAGAAGAAGAAGAAGATGCTTCAAAAGAAATAAGTGGGCCAAGTAACTCTGAACCCGCAAGTTATAAATTGGAAAAGTTGGAATTGGATAATAAGTTGGTGTACTTAGAGCAAGAGAATGCCCGTTTGAAGGAAAAGTTTGTCAGTTTTGAACCTTTTATGAATAATCAAATTGGAGAATTGGACAACTTTCAAAAGCTTATCAAATCTCAAGATGAAAAAATTGAAATTTTGACCAGTAAATTGAAAGATCAAGAGACTTTACAGAAAGATGCAAACGACTGGAAGGCAAAGTATGATAATTTGTCATTAGAGTTGGATAATTATAAAGCGATCCACCCTGAAGAAGACATCTCTGAAGGTGAAGATTTAGTTGAAGGAGAACACGATCAAGATTCAGATAACGGAAATGCTAGTAGATCCATTTTAAGTAATTCCACTAGAAGATCCAACCGTGATGTAGCCACACATTTGGAATCATTGGTTAATTTATGGACCGCTAAGAATGCTGAAATCTCGGCTCCTGCGAGAGAAGTAGAAACACCTGAAAGTAGTCCCGTGGTTGCTAAATTACAGAAGCAAATTGACGAGTTGTTGGTCGTTACCAAGCAAACTGAAGCACAGTCAGGAAAAGAAGTGGAAAACATGAAGGTTGAATTAGAAGAAAAGATCAACGCTTTGAACGAACTTGAAACCAAGTATAAAGATGCCATACAATCTGTCAACAATACTAGTAAGGCCCTCCAATTGAATCAAGATGAATTAGAACATCAAAAGTCCTTATTGGATAAATTAACCAAAGAAAATAATGAATTGAAATTGTTTAAAAAGGCTAGCAGGAGAGTTAGTTCAAGAGGTACTACTCCTATTGCAGAATATGGGGAAGGTGATGGTTCGTTTTCATCGCATTCGATCGATAAAGGTATTGAAGAGGAAGAAGAAGAAAACGACAACGAATTTAAAACAGCTCATTTCAATATGAAGCTTAAAGACCTCGAAGCTGATTTGTATATTTTGAAGCAAGAAAGGAATCAGTTGAAAGAAAATGTCACTTCATTACAGAAGGAACTTTATTTGGCACAAAATGAGAATTAAATTGCTTGCCAAAGTCTTGTACTATAACTGTAGGCGATTTCTTTCCATTTCGATTTATTTCGGATTATGTATTCCCTTATTCTAATTTTTTTTTTATATATTAATTGTACGAATGTTTAATTCAGGTATCGAATGACACAATTGTAAAGGAGAGACAGAAACAGGTGCTATTTTCTATAATTCGCCAACAATAGAAACGTACATAATATGACGCATGCTATTGCATGGCATAATTCTTACCTTTCCCAAATTGTCCTCTTTTGTGAATCTAGAAAAAAAAAAATCTGGCGGTTTACCCCCCCCAAGAGAATGCAAAAGAAAAATGTTGGCGGGTTTATGCTGAAAGCCATTTGAGTGTCTTAAAAGTTTTGTTGAATGGGGGGGGGTTTCTAGAAGTATATTCCCAGCCAACAATTATGGCAACACATTTTATTTCCAACTCGTATTTTCTCTAGATAGGCGAATTCATCGTTTTAGTTTAGTCAAAGGTGGGAAGAAAGAAACGATGATGTCATTCATGTAAGAGTTGCGACTTTTTATTGTTTTTTTTAGGTAAACATGAAAATCCCAAGTCTTGGCAGACAGACACTTTTTCTAGAAGTGTGTTTCAACATTTCTGCAGTAGGCGATTTCCTGATTAAATGCAAATAGCGTTATTACATAATTCATTATAGATTATACACTTCTATGGAAGAGATGATGATGATGATCATACTACTACTAATAATAATAATAATAATAATACCACTACTACTAATACTACTAATACTAATACTACTAATACTACTAATACTAATACTACTAATAATAATGTGTTTGTCTCATTTACCTCTCAGATTCGTTCATTGAGCTATTAGTACCAGTACTAACACGATCCCCACTAGTACCACTCACAAGTAACGTATCATCCTTGGAAGACATATAATTTGGTACAAAATCGGCAGTTTCTACAGGAGCATGATATAAGTCGTCATGATCCAAAGGAGCCGTGTTGTGTACTTCGTTGGATCTTTCTTGGTTGTTGGTACTGGAACTCTCATAAGTGAAAAAATTCAAATGGTCTGAAGATGTTGCTTGTGGTTGATCGCTTTCATTAGGGGTAAAGTTATTCACACCCTGGGGTCCATCGGGCAGTCTCTCGTGTTCTACTTCCACGTCATCGTCGTCAATTGGAGGGGCTGAAGGTAATAAACCAGATTCATGAACTCTCATTCTTTCCTTTTCCGTCAATTCAGAGTGGCTTTGCAACATAGTCATGAAATGATTATCACCTCCTTCCGGAACTGGTTCATCATACTCTGGGGCTTCTGCAGGTGGTGGTGGGAGTGAAATATTACTATTGTGCTCGAAGTATGGCGGTGTCTGAAAACTACTCATTTCTAATGCTTCTGGGATTGGGTTGATGTATTGTGTTCTGGGTTGTGTTACGTGAGATCCAACTGGTGGAACGGGAGGCGAAGGGTGGATGTGAGATTGTTGTTGTTGTTGTTGCTGAGGAGTTGAAGAAGTTGGAGAATCTGAGATTGAATCAGACAAGGCGCCTTGAGTTGTTGGACCTGGAGAGGCACTGAAAACACCTAAACCGGGAGAGTCTGTTGCCAGAGAAGATGGTCCGCTTTCCCCGGTAATTAATTGCTGTTGTCCAAGTTCTTCCGATGTCAGTCTGTGAGTACCGATGACGATTTCGGTGGTTAATTGTAAGAATTTCTTCAGACGTTTAAATCTATCAGTATTTATAAATCCTGAGCGTTCCTTTTGATGATGTAATGACGATAAATTATGAAAATTGAAATTAAACTTGTATGAATCGGAAGTGGGAGTGCCCTTATTATAATTTTCCGATACGTGGTTCGCATTGTTGGTAGTAGTCACTGCTGCCGCTGCTACTGCTGCTGCAGCAGCTGAAGAGTCCGGCAGATGATTGTCACCACTTTCAGAATCAAATGCCACTGATTTTCCTGACAAATTTATAAGCACATCTACAAAATATTGAAATGAAACCAAAGGGCATCCAACAATTGTAGGGAAGGCATCTGCGGGGACTCTTATACTGGTATTAATTTCTGATTGGAATGTTACAGGGTCAACGTATAAAGGTAATACCAGTTGTTGTAAGTCTTTTCTAAATGATTCTACCACTCCATCGCTTCCATTATCTAACCGACATACTCTCACGAATGTTATAATTATTCCATTTAAATCTTGGATTTTTTTCAAATGATTAATTGAAAGCTTTATCGGTATTAGTTCTCCTCGTAAATATCCTCGTTGAGGTACCTCTAATATTACCTTAATTGCCTGTTGTGATTTTGACATCGTTGACGCCAGTACTTGACTCGATTGTGCCTGGTGGTTATTACTGTGATGCTGGGACGTGTCGGTGTTGCTGTCATTGGGGTGCGAATATGATTGGCTCTGT
Source organism: Hemisphaericaspora lyxosophila (assembly GCA_030582855.1). Taxonomy (NCBI): domain Eukaryota; kingdom Fungi; phylum Ascomycota; class Pichiomycetes; order Serinales; family Debaryomycetaceae; genus Hemisphaericaspora; species Hemisphaericaspora lyxosophila. The sequence continues at coordinate 25,604 of JAJMHC010000223.1, forward strand.
TGTGGTGCATCATTGACTGAAGTTTGGTCTGAGTTATTAGATGAAAATGTACCGAAAGTATTTACTGTATTAATTGTTGAAGCTGATGATTGTGTGCGAGATAGTTTCTTTCCTTGGTTTCTGGGATCTTTTAGTATCAACCTCTTTGGTTTAGGACGAGCTAGTGTAGATACATCTATGGGGTTGACTAAATTTATTAATTTTTCAGAAGTATATGTTGGATTATGTAACACTCTAGAATTCTTCTTACCTCTATCTCCAGTCAGAGTTATCGAACTGTTACTGGTGGCCGTATCGGATGATTGACTAGGTGACTGGTTTGGGGTTGTAATTGGTGTCGTCAAGCTATTTAGTGGTGAACTTGGGTTTGATGAATATGATGCAGAACTTCCGATTGAAGCTTTTAAAAGGTAATTGATTGACCCTTTTCCAAAATCTATTGATGTAAAGATACGCTTGTTTGGGAGTTTGACAATGAATGGGAATACATGTTCCCCTTTGAATAACCCATTTGCAAACTCGTCATTGTGTTCTGTGGTGGTAGTTTCATTATCTCCATAAATCTTAATTGTGTGATCAAATAATGTATACTTGATTGGTCTTAATTTCGAATGGGAAGATGCATTAATCTTAATATATCCAATCAATGATAAGGTAATGACAATGTTCGCTAGGTTTTTCTTTGATATCAATACAATTTGCCCCGGCACTTCATCGCCAGGTAGCCAAATCTGATGAGGATTGTCCAACTGAATATAGAAATCATCAATAGAATGGAAATCGATCCTGAAATTTGACCCCAATGTGTTGAACGGGTTGTGTGTTTCGTTGTTAAATAACTTCGGCGTGGGAAGTATCTTTGATACAGCACGCTTCATTTTCTCCATGTCTTTGTAAAGTTTTCAATTCTTGAGAATTTAATACATATACTGAAGACGGTGATGTTCTATAAAATCCTCTGTCGTTACTGTTGGGAGTGAGATAGTTGCCGTCGGTTTCACAAAGAAAGCTATCAGTTTGAGTAGGTTGGTAGCTATTCTGGTAAAAAAAAAAATACTGACTGGTTTGAAAAGGAACGGAAAATTGGAGAAATGGCTTTTCTTGTTTTCAGTTTGTTCTTCTGTACTATCTGTCTGGGTTTATGTAGGTGTATTTGTATGTTTGTCGGTACTTTTGTACTGTCTCTCTGTAAAAATATGTCTGTAATGTCTACTGTGACCGTGGTGTCTAAATACCTGTCTGTATGGTTTGTAATCTGGAAAACAAGACTTTTTTTTGGGAGGTGGACAATTTTTAAAATTTCTTTTCTCTTATGTTTGGCTTTTGATAGATTCCCACGAAAAAGTCTCTCTTAATAAACAAATGACACTTTTTCTCGTAACTAGACTAAACAAAATGTGGATAAAGGGTTTTTCCTGTATATTATTTCTAGCTAAGTATCTTACTGCCTGTAGTGTGTCTACTTAAAATAGTTGCAGTTGTGTGCTTTTTTTTTTTTAAGTTAGAAAAAGAAACAGAGAGAGGGGTGCTTGCATAAATTGTATGAGCAAAAATTATAAAGGAAAGAATGTAGGGTGGAGGTCGCTACTTGTGTGAGCATTTTTCTGTCTGAACTATTTTCAACAATAGTTGTAAATAGAAAAATATACAAAAACAATACCCAGAAAAGAAAACTTGGCATTCAGTTAATCACCACCAGGAAATCCTCCTCCCCCCCCCCCAAGGCTTCGGCATTTTTTTTTTCTTTGGTCTACTAAGCCTAACTAGAAGATGAAATTTGTGGCTGAAGAAGAAGAAGGCAACTATAAGCAAGATTTTACATTTGGAAGAAGCACCTACAACTTATAAAAATGTACGTCAACCTCCAGTAGTCAGTTATGGTATTCAATTACTTTTGAGGGTACCTGTCACTTGCATCGCTTAAAATTTCAAATTGGGGATTTTGTCTCCCTAACAAAGGTTTAAAACTTAAAGTTGAAGGAAAATCAGACACGACTCAAATACGAACTCCCTTTTTTTTCTTGAGTGACTTATTTGTATTGTAATTTTTTTTTTTTTTTTTGAATTTATTCCAATCTATTTGATTTTGTACAAACGACATTGTTGAAACCAAGAAACCACGGAATTTTTATGCACCAAAAAAAAGTATCCTGTTTTCCATGCAAATACATGCAAGTTGCTTATGGGGGGTATTGAATTTGATTCTGTTGTCTGTCTGATTGATTGAACAATTTTTATGCGCTATACTTTTGATGGGATTGGTAAAACTTTCACTGCTAGCTGTCTTCTGTCTCTTGCCAAAAAAAAAAAGCCTCGTTCAGTAACTGCCCGCCCCCCCTGCCAACACGACTCTTTCCCTAAACATCCTGAATTATCGTTAAAAAATCACCAACTGTGTCAAGAGACCTCATCAGCCCTTTAAGAAGGAATCTTGAGATTTCAATTGCGTTGCATGTGAACACCAGCTTTTACTGGGCAACTATCCAAAAACGGGACCTTTTCCGAATCACTAAAACCCCCTAATGTAGTATGTTTCTATATTAGCTAACTATTGCATAGAAACTACAAAATAACAATCATAAAGTTCGTACAATTACAAAAGCAGTAGAATGCAAGATTTCTTGGGGAGTTCAATTTTGAATGTGCCCTTATGTAAAAGCTGTCATACGACACATCAAGCTACAGCCTGCAAACTGAGAAACGTATCGCCAAGTCATGATCTTCTTTACGGTACAACTGTTCCACTTCCATTACAGTTAGTATATCACAATCTCCATATATATATATATATATATATATATATATTTATACCCTGCATTGAATGGCCTAAATTGTTATCTAGAATTCGGTTTCTTTTTCTCGGAATAGATTCCAAATCTGAATTAACCAATCTGGGAATACTACACAATATCAAATCTAGGAATCATACACGATGCCCAATACAGGAACATCCCCAATCTAACACAAAAACTATAAGATTAAATGACTATTATACATAACCAGATAAATATATCCAAAAAAAAATAACTAATATACGAATCTTGAATCAAACAAAACGTCTATAATGCAAAATAACGTTATAAACATCAAAAAATACCTTTTTTTTCATTTTCAATAACTAATCAAAGGTCTTCTTAGTACCCTTGAATTCAGTAGATGGTCTTGGAGATCTTTCACGGCCACCTCTGTCACCACCAAATCCACCTCTGTTACCACCAAATCCACCTCTTCCACCTCTGTCACCACCAAATCCACCTCTGTTACCACCTCTACCACCAAATCCACCTCTACTACCACCTCTACCACCAAATCCACCTCTGCTGTTGTTGTTGTTGTCTCTTGGAGCAGAGTAATCTAATCTACATGCACGACCTTCAATGTATTCACCGTTTAATGCTTCAAATGCAGCGGTAGCTTCTTCAACAGATGAGAATTGAACGTAACCGAAACCCTTTGGTTGTTCAGTATCTGGATGAGTTGGGATTCTACATGAGATAACACTACCATAATCACTAAAGAGGGTGGTTAAGTTATCTCTGTCAGCGTTGAAGGAAAGGTTACCAATGAAAAGAGTGTCAGATGGAGCAGATGGAGTATCCCCGTATTGTTTAGCTCTATCGTTTGCTGGCTTAGTTGTATGTTGTTTACCAGTAGATAAATCCAAGTTAATTGGTCTACCATCCATTTCTCTACCTTGATATTCAGTCAAAGCTTTTTCAGCGGCAGACTTAGAATCAAAATCAACATAACCATAACCTCTTGATTTACCAGTAGCTCTTTCCATTATAACTCTAGCACTAATAACACCACCCAATGGTTCGAATTCTCTTCTCAACCATTCATCATCAATGTTCCAGGATAATCTACCAACGAATAAAGTGGCTGGTTCTTCACCTTCAGTCTTGGCTTTCTTAGCAGCTGGTTCTTCGGATGATTGTTCTTCTTCAGAAGTTTCTGAAGAGGAAGAAGCAGATTCAGAAGAAGATTCAGCCTTACGTTTCTTGGAATCCTTAGCTTCTTCTTCTTCTTCTTCGTCGGAAGAAGAAGAGTCAGAATCGGAGTCACTATCAGAGTCGGAGTCACTGTCGGAATCAGATCCTGATTCAGATGAAGAATCCTTCTTTTCTTCCTTCTTTTCTTCCTTCTTTTTTTCCTTCTTTTCTTCTTCGCTTTCAGAATCAGAATCAGAATCAGAATCAGAACTGGATTCAGAGTCGGATGAGTCTGATGAAGATTCTTCCTTCTTTTCTTCCTTCTTTTCTACCTTCTTTTCCACCTTTTCTTCTTCACTTTCAGAATCGGATTCAGAGTCAGATGAGCTTTCTTCAGATGAGCTTTCTTCAGAAGAGCTTTCTTCTGAGGAAGAGGATTCAGATTCAACAACCTTCTTTTGTTCCTTCTTAGATTTGGATTCCTTTTTGGAGACCTTGCTTGATGATTTAGCCATGGTAATAATTTGATTGATAGTAAAAGAACAAAAAAAACTGATCAAACAAATTTTTCATAAATATTTTTAAAAGTCTTGAGATGAGATTGTAAGTTTTTTCTTTCTACAGAGAGAAGAGAAGAGAAGAGAAGAGAAGACTAACAAAAACAAAAAATCTTTGGCTGAAACAAAAGTCACGTGCTTGGTCATGTGATTTGATTTTCTGATAAGATTATAGAATTCTGGTAGACTTAAAGAAGAACTACTGCTCAATTTTAGTAGATTTGAGAATCCGCAGTTAATATAGATACGCTGGAGTAGCTTTGGTTTGTTTACAGGTAAGCTACTCATTGTTCACTGACTGACTTTAATCATCACAATAAGGATTCCTTGAACCATTTTAAGTGGGGTGGGGGGGAAGGAGGAGGGGGCGTGAGAGAAAATAGAACAACCCTAAAGAACCGCATTCCTATACCGGCGTTTTATGCCCGGTCTAATCTATTTTATTGTTCCAATCGGCATATTTTTTTTTTCACCTATGTGAATCACCCAAATGACAGGTTTTAATTTTCACTTTGTTTTCTCTTCTTTTATTGCATTTCCTTCCACTATAAACCCCCTTTTTTTTGCGTTTTTCCTATCATAGGTCCATACTCATCAGCTATGTTCAAAAGCACATTCAAGCTCTTTACTAGAGCTTCTTCTACTGGAAGAATTCCGGCAGTCAAACTTCAATATAAGAACATGCTTAGGGACCCTTCAACAAAATATCCATCTCCAAAACACGTGGATTTACCTACCAGAACCTGGCCAAATAAAACTATAACGAAAGCCCCAAGATGGTTATCCACCGATTTAAGAGATGGTAATCAATCATTACCCGATCCAATGTCGGTGGCTGAAAAGAAAGAATATTTCCATAAATTAGTGGAAGTAGGATTCAAAGAAATTGAAGTGTCATTCCCATCTGCTTCTCAAACAGATTTTGATTTCACTAGATACGCAGTTGAAAATGCACCTGAAGACGTTGCGATTCAAGTTTTGACCCAATCTCGTGAGCCATTAGTCAGAAGAACAGTAGAATCGGTTAAAGGTGCCAAGAAAGCCATTATTCACATTTATTTAGCTACATCTGATGTTTTCCGTGATGTTGTGTTTGGTATGTCTAAGGAAGATGCCATCTCCAAAGCTGTCGAGACTACTAAGTTGGTTAGATCCTTAACTAAAGATGACCCAACTATGCAAGAGACTGAATGGAATTTGGAATTTTCTCCAGAATGTTTCTCTGATACCCCAGTTGAATTTGCAGTCGAAATCTGTGAAGCTGTTAAGCAAGCCTGGGAACCAACCGCCGAAACCCCTATGATTTTTAACTTACCTGCCACAGTTGAAGTGGCCGGCCCAAATGTTTATGCTGATCAAATTGAATACTTCTGTCAAAACATAACAGAACGTGAAAAAATTATTGTTTCTACCCATTGTCACAATGATCGTGGGTGTGGTGTTGCTGCTACCGAATTGGGTATCTTGGCTGGTGCCGACAGAGTGGAAGGTTGTATCTTTGGTAATGGTGAGAGAACTGGTAATGTTGATTTAGTCACAGTCGCTTTAAACATGTATACCCAGGGTGTTTCTCCAAACTTAGATTTCTCTGATCTTGAAAGTGTTATCGAGGTAAGTGAACGTTGTAACAAAATCAATGTCCATCCAAGATCCCCCTATGGTGGTTCTCTTGTTGTTTGTGCATTCAGTGGATCTCATCAAGATGCTATCAAAAAGGGGTTCTCGAAGGCTGAACAAAGAATTGCTCGTGGTGATACCCAGTGGGCTATGCCATACTTACCATTAGATCCAAAGGATATTGGTAGAAGTTATGAAGCAGTCATTAGAGTTAACTCACAATCTGGTAAAGGTGGTGCAGCATGGGTTATTTTAAGATCCTTAGGATTGGACTTGCCTAGAAATTTACAGGTGTCCTTTTCATCTACTGTTCAAGAAAGAGCTGATTCATTGGGGAGGGAATTAAAAACGGAAGAAATCTGCAATTTATTCAAAGGAGAATACTTGCAGCCATCCTCTCCATTGGCCCTTAAAGATTTTGAAATCACCAAGAATAAAGATGCCGCTAAGGAAAACAATCGTGAAATCTCGGCTGTTCTTTCTGGGGTTGAAGCAGAACAAATCCCAATCACAGGTCAAGGAAACGGCCCAATTTCTGCCTTTGTTGATGCTATTTCTCAAAAGTTTGGTGTCTTATTAGAAGTTGAAAACTATAGTGAACACTCGTTAGGTGGTGGGTCAAGTAGTAAGGCCGCTACTTATGTTCAATTATCATACCTAAACTCGGCTAATGAAAAGGTAACAAAGTGGGGTTGCGGTATTCATCATGATGTTTCTCAAGCCTCGATCGAAGCTATTCTTTCCGTTCTTAATTCATTGATTGAATCAAAGGAAATTACTCTTTAAGTAGACCAAATAGTCCTTTGCACGAATGTATCTATGCATATGTCTATTGATTTTCTGTTTTGTCGGATCTTTTTTATTTTTTTTGTAGTGGAGTAGAGGGAAAAATTAACCACAAACAAACAGTTTGACATGATTTTGCAATTAGGGCTGTAACCCTAAATAAATTGTCTTCACGTGCAACATCCTGTATATAGTCCACACTGTTGTTTTTTTAAACCCACTGAACCAAGCAAAAACATTACTTTGTTCGATGGGGTTTCCTCACAAAGAAAAAAAAGATACCTTCCACCGCCAATTTTACAGTTTTTCTCTGTAGTTCTTACAGGTTAGTCCTATCTTGTATCACCGACAGTTTTCCAGTTTGTTAGTGAGATTTTGTTCCTCTAGTGAAACCTCACGCTGAGTAACAAAATTTTTTTTCATTCCACCTACAAAGAAAAATTTCTCTTTTCACATTTTCTTTCCTTTCCAAGTAAGTAATCAACGAAATGTCTTCCTTTGAACCAGTTGTTGTCATTGACGGTAAGGGCCATTTATTAGGTCGTTTAGCTTCTATTGTTGCTAAGCAAATATTAAACGGTCAAAAGATTGTCGTCGTCAGATGTGAAGCCTTAAACATCTCTGGTGAATTCTTCAGAAACAAATTGAAATACCACGACTACTTGAGAAAAGCCACTAGATTCAACAAGACTCACGGTCCATTCCATTTCAGAGCCCCATCTAGAATTTTATACAAGGCTATCAGAGGTATGATTCCTCACAAGACTGCCAGAGGTAAGGCTGCTTTAGAAAGACTTAAGGTTTTCGAAGGTGTTCCACCACCATACGACAAGAAGAAGAGAGTCGTTGTTCCACAAGCTTTAAGAGTCTTGAGATTAAAGCAAGGTAGAAAATACACCACTGTTGGTAAGTTATCTTCTGCTGTTGGTTGGAAATACGAATCTGTTGTTGACAAATTAGAAGAAAAGAGAAAATTGAAGTCTGCTGAATACTACGCTAAGAAGAAGGCTTTAACTAAGAAGATCAACGCTGCTAAGGCTTCTACTGCTGAATCCGATGTTGCTAAGCAATTAGCTTCTTTCGGTTATTAAGAAGTTTAATATGAAAAATAAAGGTTGAAACAAGGATTATGGATCTACATTGAAGTTCATTTGTATTTTATTTATTAATTTTGGTTCATGGTTTCTTTGAAGGTCCGTTTTTAATTTTGTTTTTTAAAGTTTTTATATATAAATTTGTTAATATTACGAAATCCAAAGGTTACCATCCCATCAATACCATCCCTCCCCCATCCTTACCCCCCAACACAAAAAACGAACGTCACATGAAACCGTTCTTATCAATATACATTATAATTGTGATTAATAAGAGTTGATATTGTAGAGTTGTAGATTCTTCTGAGTTCTGTAACATCCGTTTGATTCTCTATCTTTGGCTATGCTTGAGTGGACTGAAGAAAAAGTTTACCAGTTTACATATATACCCTACACATACCCTTCACATACCCTAAACATACCGAGAGAAACGTAATATTAAGATACGTTGTCATAAGTTTTGAACTATCTACCGTAATCTGTCCTGATAAACTTCTATGGCGCATCTCGGTAGGTATCTTCTGCAGAGCAAAACTTCTTCTGTTTATCCTAATAAACAAATCTGTTCTCATAAGTCTCTTCTTAGAACACCTTCAAGTTTACAACTCTAGGTATATCCTTTTCTCCTCACTACAAATCTCATCATATAGAAGATGGTATTATGCGATAATTTTAAATTCATAGAATCGTCAAAAAAAAAAAAAAAACTATTACTATACTCTTACACATCAAACTGAATCTACTAATAAATAAAGCGAAGCATTGAAGGTTTATCAGGTGCTTTTTAGTGATATAATCTCTTTAGAATTTTCAACAATCTTCTCCTCACGCTTTTCTTCTCGGTTTTAACATTGTTATTATCTCTATGATTAATATCTTTGAACTTTCTAACAAGTGAATCAACATAAGTCACATCACCGGTTGATTTGTCGACAAACGTTTGGTTTTGTTTCAAGAATGTTTCAAAATTGAAGTATTGGTATACCCCATGTGCATTATCCCGTTTAATTACCAATAAGAACTTGTAAAAAGCATGAATATTAACGTGCTTTAATTTTGGTGAGTTTGAATTCATATCAAATGAATATACTTTTCCTAAATGGATTAATTCGAGCTGGTTTATGTAAAATTTGGGGAAAGATAATGTTGATTGGTTGTAATACAAGAATAGCAACAAATGGTTAATAGTGAGATCTGACATATTTATGAAATGGTGGGTATCTATGAGATTATGAATGGCGGTTAATTTGATATTAATGTCGTGATGGTCGTAAATCATTATAAGCTCTAATTCAGACTGATCTTCGATATTATCTGGCGATGAATTTGTTGTGGTGGTGGTGGTGGTTGATGCATCTAGCGTGGGTGATCTTGATCTTGATCTTGATGACGTGAGTTTTGAATGTTGTGATAATCTTCTATTGAGGTAGTTCATAACTAGTTGGTCGTTATATTGGGTGACATCGTTGCTTAGGGTTAAGCAAGAGTCGCAAGGTGAAAGAAGCAGTGACATTCTTCGGGGTATATCTATTGTGTTTCAGGGCCTATTTGTGAGTATGCTTATGAATCTGAACTATATCTCAAGCTTTCTCTGACTGCCGAAAGTAATATGAATAAATAGGAGTACTAGGGTGTTTAAAAAACTAAAAGAATACGAAATCATGGTTCTTTATGTCAGTTGTCCCCCTTTTCCCCCAATTGTCAAGCAAGGTTTTTCGATTGATTACGGGGAACTCAGGTAGAAAAAAAAAATAAATTGTCTGTTTTGCTTTTTTGTGTCTTTTAGTGTCTAAAAAATAATTGTTCTTACATTAAAAAATATTTCCAGCAAAGATATAACCAATTTTCGTGGTTAGACTTTTATTAACTCAAGGGAGCTCTCGCCAAGAAGGGAGGAGGGGGTACGGTAGTTAGGACACTTATTGACTAGGTTTCGGGTACACAATATGATTGGTTGGGTGCAAGGCAAGACACTATATGCAAATAGTCATTCATTTGTTGGATATAACTATGGTCAATAGGGCAACATTACGCATTTTTTTTTTGTCTATAGGGTCCCCCCACCACCACCAAAATGCTTGAAGTATTATCTCTATTTCCGACGTAAATAGCATGACTTATTTTTCCGGCAAAAGAATACACCATTTTTTCTGCAATCGATGTTACAGGATGGCTTCACAAGCAAACTGTCTCCCTCGTATTAAATACTGTTATGCTTTACTGTGTCGGTATATCTCCAAGTGGATGGCCCTGTTAATATCCGCACCCCACCATAATGCCCCACCTGTGTATTAGTTATTTTCATTAAACAAAATCCTGTTGTAAGATCCCCTGCTCCCCTATTTTTTCTCTCATTACAAACCTAAACAAAAGTTTAATTCTTCTGTGATCCCCCCCTCCC
>JAJMHC010000224.1:0-35586 GCA_030582855.1 Hemisphaericaspora lyxosophila
TGTCCCCCCACCCCTCATTTTCACAGGGAACTAAAAAAAAAAACTCAGTCACTCTCTTTAACTCCCTTGGCTATTCGCTTGATTGGCAAGTGCACGCCCCCCCATGTTTCGAACCTGCATATAGTTTAACTTTCTGCATGTTTTTTTTTTTTTTTGGCTTGCTTGGTGAGTCTACTGTTCAACTATACCTTCATCGGTCAACGTGGAACTAACACTATATTGCCCGGCAAGTAGCCATTTTTTTTCCCATTCATCATATATTTATAAAACAACAGAGACTAAGGAGCATTGACCCTCTATTGAGTCGGTCTCCCTCCCTCCCTCCCCCTTACGATCGAACTCGTCTAGTAGAATATGTATCTCTAACATTACTTTGCAACCAATGGTTGCAAACCCAACTATCTAGAGAGAGAGAGAGAGAAAGAGAAAAAAAACACAATCTATAAAATGGTTATATAGCATCTACTGTTTGGACATAATCAATGGGTTCAAGAATGGCTCTCCTAACAAATCAACTGCATTTGGTCGTAAATCATAACTAATCTCAAATGTTTTAGTCAAGAATTCCTTAGCCTCCTCGGTACACCATTCAGGTATTTGGGGTAATATATGAGACCCAATTCTAAATAATGCTTGCATTTGACTTAATTCAGGATAGGGATGTCTTCCGGTAAACATTTCCACAATCAAACATCCTATTGACCAAATATCTGCCTTCTTGGTATATACAGTCTGTTTAACAACTTCGGGCGCCATCCAAAATACTGAACCTTGTAATGACGCCCGTTTGCCTGTTTTCTTAAAATCTTCATCTTCTTCATCAATACTACTAACTTTCTTTGAGATTCCGAAATCTCCAATTTTAACTGTTCCTTTAATGTCAATAAGAATATTAGCACCCTTAATATCTCGATGAATAATATCTTCTCCGTGTAAATAATTCAATCCAATGGCAACTTGTCTGATAAAATTTCTAATCAATGGTTCTTCAAATGGTCCATACGAATTTAACATAGTTTGGACTGATCCTCCAGGTACATATTCCAAGAAAATATTCAGGAAATTTTCATCAGTGGTGGATCCAAAATATCTTACAATATTTTCATGATTTAATTCTTTTAGTAAGGTCATTTCTTGTTGCTGTTCTACCATAAGCTTTTCGATCTCATCATGATTTCCATCTTTCTCTTTAGGTAATGGGATTTGCTTAACTGCCATTAATTCTCCAGTAAATGGATTCATCCCTAAATAAACAGTACCAAAACTACCAGAACCAATACGGGCACCCTTAAGCCAATTTGATGGTGGTCCAACTTCCCCAATCGATTTACCATCAGTGATGGTACATATATCATCAACCAAATCGTCATATTCATCTTCCTCTTCCGATTCGGAATCAGAATCCATTAAGATAATAGTTGATATTCTATGACTAACAGCTTCGTCAGCTAAATCAGCCTGATCGGCAAGGAAATCTGACGATACTGAGATTCTGTGAAGTGCCTTCTTTCGGGCATTCAGACTCTCTCGGTTAGAAAAGATACTCCTATCGTCATTATGATGAGGAGCTACATGTCCAGATCCAGCTGCTTCATCCATAGCATATATACTATTCATCATAACATCACCAATCGTCCTACGACCTCTTCTGGATTCTCCTGATGATATAGACCTTAACCCAGTTGCTTCACTTTGGATAGATTGTCGTTTATTTCCAAATGCACCCAAACCACCAGGGTGGATATTAAACCTTCTTGATAATCTAACACTATGCCTAACCGAATTCCTCACGGTTTGTTCCAATTCCTTTTGTCTTGCCTCGGGGAAATATTCTGCCAAGTTTGAGGAAATTAATTCACTGGGAGGTCTTTGTCCAAAGAAATTCCTCATCGTTGATCTGTGTAATTTATGTTCATCAGTAGGTTCACCTTCTGGTGTCTTATCATACTTATGCATGATTCTTCTTGAGGTTTCTAGTGCTGAATCTGTGGGGTATTCATTTTTAGGTACAAACATTATTCTATGTTTTTCTAATCTTTCCGGTGAATAGCAGATTGTAACTAACTCAACGTCAAATAACAAGGTCACTGTCAGCTCTCCGGTTCCGAAAACATGGTCAGAATTTGAACTGTTTTGAAAAGGCGTTTGAATAAAGGTGTCAAATTGATCCTCTTGTGATTTAAATCCTAATTTCTTTAAAACTTTACCCTTGATTGACTGAGCATTAAAACATCCGCTTATATTCACTCGTTTCAATGACCCATCTGCTAGGATAAATGTTATATTCTTTGTTGAATCCTTTGGGGTTGCCGTGATTGTAGTGCCAATTGTGGCTGAGCCGGATAGGTTAGTCGATGATGAATTTTGTCCACCACCACCTCCTCCTCCTCCTCCTCCTCCACCACCACCTGCTACTCCTCCACCTACTCCTCCGCCTCCACCTCCGGAAAGGTGACCAGGTATAAGTGTGCCATCCATATCTGGTTGACTAGAACTAGTATTCATGCCTGTTGTTGGTGAAAATACTTGTAAATCTAATTCTTGATATAATTCATCCATATTGATACCCAACTGAAGTTTGTCCAGTTTCATATTTCCTATAGCAATCTCTAATCGTAATCGATCTCCCACCCTACTCACTCCTATCTCTTTCAAAGCGTCTGTGTCTAGTTCTGGGATAAGATCTACCGTTATCCCATTCTCCATAAATTTGGAATAGTATTGCTGGCAATTTATACTAGCAAGCCATTGCTTTAATTCTTTGACCTCATTACGATCTGTTAATCGAGGGTCCGGGGACTCTGTAGACGTTGTAGACTCTGACATTGCTGTATTGATACTGTATATAACACCAGCGAGGGGTATAATCCACTGAGTAAAGTGTTCAAGTGTGAATCAGTGAAGAATTAGTTTCAAGTAAGAATTCGCATCAACTGAGAGAGCAAAAACAAACACGAGAAAATATTTCGCCTAATATAAATTTTTCCTGCAAAATCTTACTATTGCTCGGTTATAGGCAACATTAAATTTTTTTTTGCAATCATTATAAACATTGATTTCAAGCATTATATACTCCACAACTACTACTACTGCTACTACTGCTGCTACTACTACTACTACCTCAAACAAGACTACTCTTACCAGTTAACTACATTACCTCCACTTACTAATACCTGTGTGTCAATTATCTTAGCAGGGTCGTCTTCTGCCCTCTTCCAACTCTTAATCTCTCCTTTAGTAGTGTCCAATTCATACACTCTCAATCGTCTAACATATCCTCCATATCCACCATATCCACCTTCACCCGATCCACCACCATAACAGAGCCACATTTGCTTATTGTCTTGTTGGTCCTTTGGGGTATCATTTGGGTCGGATTTCATCGTGTCCAATAAACAATACTCATTGCAATGATCGTGGCCCACACTTACAACCTTCACTCCCAATTCACCCAATGTTTCTCTAGCTTTGGAGTTGTAATGAGGTGCAGTAACATCTTCACGATGTTCTCCTATGAATGGCTGGTTCAAATTTCTGTATTCGGGTAACGGGATATGGAAAAATGCCATGGCCATATGTATCTTGGAATATGAATCTATTCCAGATTTCAAACTGGCATACTCTTCTTCAGCGAACCTTAATTGATTTTGTTTAATCCAATCATATCCAGGAGTTACTTTGGGATTTGTGGAATATTTATGAGTATCTAAAAAGTAGAATGTCAAGGCAGTGTTTTTGGAAGATGAACCTTCTACCGTCACCACATAATTTCCAATCCCATCCACTTCGTGTGGTCCCATTGCTGCCACTGAATATGGTAAATCTACACTTAATGCCATAACTTCTTCTCTTGCTAATGAACCTTCATCATCATGATTTCCCATAGTAACAGCAAAGGGGATTTTCCGTTTAATAAATGGATATAAAGCTTTAAATACGGCTGATTCAGAATCAGGAGCCGCATCACCAAAGATTTGATCACCAGTCAACACCACCAAATCAGGTTGTTCCAAATCCAACACTTTTTCTAAAAATCTCAAAGTTCTTTCATCAGCTCGACAATCCTTACCTGATGATTTTGGTGATGGATCACGACACTTCCCATACCCGGTGGAGAAGTGTAAATCTGCCACTTGAAGGATCTTGAATTTATTATCTGATCTCATCTTGAGTGTGGTTTTGTATCTCTTCTTATAATCTACTTTCGGGCCACGACGGAAAGTCAAAAACACAGGGAGGTCATCGGGATTGGAAAGGTCGCTTAATGGGTGGGGCAAGAGTTTCCAATTTGGTCTTGGATCAACAGCCTCGTGACCAAATAAGATATCAATGGCGCTGATTGCTAGTTTGCTTTCATGGGGACCGTACCTTAACCAGATCCCGTTGGACTTGTATCTCCATCCTGCAGCTTTGACTTCATCTTCCGTGGGGATATAATACTCATGAAGGTCTTGAACGGAAGACATTTCTCTTTTGGCATGTCTTTTTAAATCATCAGCTTCCTCTTCTGCCTCTCCCACTTGTTTTACCTTGCTATCTTCCTTGACATTAGTTGCTTTTTCTTCTTTGCCTTGTTCGCCTTCTTCGGTTTCCATTTCAAGCTTATCTTCTTCCTTTGCATCTTCTTCGAGTACTTTCCCTTTGGCTTTTACTTGTTTATTTTCCTTTGATTCCTGCTCTTTGGCATTATCCTTGATATCTGCTTCTTGTAACTTCTTACTGTTATCTTGCTCAACGGGCACTTGCGGTTTGATCTTCTCTTCGAAATCTTTTGGAGCTTGTTCTTTTTCTAACTGTTCTAGCCTTTGAATATCCTTCTGTGATTCTTTTTCATCTTCTTTTGCCTCCTTCTTCTTGTCTTCTTTTGCTTCCTCTTCTTTAGCATGCTTTCCTTCCTCTTTGATTCTATCTTCTTCAGGATTATCAATGACCGCTTCTTCTTCTTCTTCTTCTTCTTTTTTTGCTTCCTTTTCTTCATCTTCAATCTCTTCTTGGAGAGCTTGGTTGATTTTTTCACCTGCCTTTTCCAATTCCTCGCCAGTTAAGTAATCAACTGACTCGTCATCGTCAAATGAGTCGCCACTATTATAATTACGTATTATCGAGCCAGGTAATCTCAATGTGTTTCCTTTAATTTTAGAATCCATCTTCGGGTTAGCTATAGCGATATCAATGATCACCTGATCTTCCTTATTGGCCTCTTTTAAAAACTGTGATAATGATTTATGATTGACTTTCTTATATGCAAGAAACTGCTGCTTTATCCAGGATTTATCTAATGCTATATCCTTTTCAATCTTGTTCCAACTTCCCAACTCTCCAAGGTTTCCCAACACACCATAATCAGCTGCTGGTATTCCACAACCTTTACCGTTCTTATTTATTCTATAGCATTTATTTATTGCGATATCAACGATAAACAGGTCGGAAGGCGGTTGGAAGAATGATGGAGCCTTGCTTGAAAATAAATCATAGGGGATGTATTTATCCAAGGCGATATATTCATGCTTATTCGCGAATAATAACAATACGATCGCCACACATAGAACAAATATGAAGTATATAAACAGTCGAAGGAGCCTTTTAGGTAACCTAAACATATTATTGTAATGGTGTAAGCAGGGATGGGGCTTGTTGCTCGCTTAGAGGTTGTTTGTATGGTATGGACTTTTGGTTGAAGTTTTGAAAATTGATTGTCAGGTTGGTTTTTTTTTTTTTTATGTTGTGAACCGTAAAAAAAAAACTCTCCGAGCGATAAATGGCCCCATATCATTTACGAGAGAGGAAGTTCAATTTACCATTGGTCAACTAAGATCCATATTCTTATATATATATATATTAAAACTAACTAACTAGAGCAAAAAGAGATACAACCTCTGATTGGATTTTTGCTTTTTGTTTTGAAAATCACTCGTCTTTCTTTTCACGAGCAGCACTAACCTCTTCTACCCTTCTCTCAACCTCTTCATCAACTTGTGGAAATGATGCTGCATCTACTTGAGGTTTGTGAATATTGGGGTCAAGAATATTTTGATTCCCACCTTTATGTCTCGCTTCAAACTCTGCTTCACGTTGTTTCGCTTCTGGTTCAATATCTGGAAAGGATTCCGCGTTTACTTTTGGTTGATGCAAACCTGGTTCCAAAATGACATGATGTGGTTTATTAATAGTGTTGAATGGAACTTGCTTGCCACCAATATTTACAGTTACACTGTCGCGATCTAAATCTCTATTGTTATCTGCCATTGGAATAGCTGCTTTAGTGGGAAATGTATACCGATAAAGTAAGTAAGCACCGAGTAGTAGTAGAAACTTAACTGTACGATTCATTGGAACGACCAAACAATCAATCTTTTTATAAAGGGGGGGGAGAGGGCGTGTTATTTAAAAATTAGCAACTGTTTTCTCCATTGCCCCCCAACCCACCCCCTTTATATTTCTTTTTTTGTATAGGACTGCATACAGACAACCATGGAAGTATCCCATTCAATTATGAACATTTACTAACTACCTGTAGATTAATCTAAACTAAATACCTAGTAAATATAGATTTGGCGTGTCAACCTAACCAGCTCTATCCACCGCGACACCCCCAGTACTGGTATTCAACCCAACTTCTGGAATCAAGGCTGTATTCAAATTCATTGAATAGATAGTAATACACATTACTATGATATGTAACCCTAGACAATATCCAAAAAATAACATTCTCGTTGTGCGGGTAGCCAACACGGCTCTTGTCAAAGAAATAAATAGTCTTTCTAAAGGAGATAATCTCGAGCTGATTCTTTCTTGTTCCCTTATTCTGAATTGTTCGATTGGATGCAACTTGGATTCATAATTCTGTTGGTATGGATTGCTTTCCAAATCTACATTCGGTTTGGCATATAGTAATTTTCTACCTGCAGTCGTACCTGTTACCGTTCTTTGACCCTGATTACCACCAAAAGATGCCAAGTATCTTGTTTTTTCGTATAATTCTTCGTTATCCCTCTTCAAAGCATTCATTTGTCTCTTCAAATCGGTGACAATTGCGTATTGCTTTCTGGTTTCTTCTTCCAATTCATTATTCTTTTCTCTAAATCTGTCTCTTTGCTTGGTTATAATTGGCAAGAGTGAAGAATCTTCCATACCAGGTGATAAACCAGCTGATCCTGGCAATGAGGCTACACTTCCATTCCTTCCATGTGGTCTAGTGACTCGACTGAAACTTGATATTAAACTTGCAGTATCATTAAATTTCCCAGAATGAGAGACATCCTGGAAGTCAGCCAAGTCATTTTCTAATTTTTCATTTAATGAACGAAGGTTGTGTAACTCTTGCGATGATGTATCCAATTGTTGTTCTAGTTCTTTGATCTTATTATGTAAATCATTGTGTTGAGATCTGTGTTCCGCTAACTGTTGTGTAAGTGCTTTATTTCTTTCAATGAGAATCGAGTCAATGTTGGCACCTTCATTTCCATCTGTCAGTTTTTCGTCATCTTCATGACCAAACTCTATTTGACGCAATAATTGCAATTCGTTCTTTATCTCTTCGTAATCTGAGGTTTTGTCCAAACGAACTTTCAAGTTCTTGATTTCTTGACTCATTTGAGTGATTTCTCTGGTGGATGATTCCAATTTAGTCGCATGCTCCTTGATAGAATCATCTAATTTTCTTCTCGTTTGGTTCAAGTTTGCAGCCAACAATGCATTTTCTCCTTCAATTTCTGATACCCTTTGTGAGCATTCGTTCTTTACTGAGGTGATTTCGAGGTCATTTTGAGATTTTGATAATTCCCTTCTGAGTTCTTCATTACGTTTCTCTAATTCGAATATTCTTTGCTTTGAAGATTGAGCATCACGAGAAACAATATCCAATTCAGCTAATATTGAGGCAGAGGTGTGATCACGAGTGGGATCATGTTTGTGTTGATTATCTAATTGTCGTTCAGTCACTTCTTTAGAAGTTCTCAATTCTTCAATTTGTAATTGAGCTCTCTTGATTTGATTTTCCAAACGTTTCTCCTTCTCTAACCAATTAGACTGCTTTTCATCAATCAAAGATTTAAATTCATCTTCTTTAGCATGAAGTTTGGTGCTCAATATTTCCGCTGCTTTCTGCTCATTTTGTAATAATCTCTGCTTTAATGAATCATAGTCGGCCCGTCGAGTCAATTCATCATTGAGTTTATCCACTTCTGCACGCAAAGTAATGGCTTCTTTAGACTCTATCACAGAATCCAATGACATTTCCAACAACGGGCGCGGATCGGGAGCTTCAGCTAATGATCTGTATATAGCAAAGAAATAATTCTCCACCGCCTTATTCTTGTTGGTCAAATTGTCAATCTCATGTTGGTATAACTTCAATAATGATTTCACTTGTTCCAATTTTTCAGCGTCTTCTAATTTTCTAAACTCCTTGGTTTTAGCAGCTAATGTCCTCCTGCTTACTAGCGACGTCTTTTGTTCTTCCTTTAGCTGTAATCCTTGTTCATCCAACTTCTTCTGTAATGATGGTAAGTCAATTTCTACCCAAGATTGCAACGCATTCCCAAAAACATTAGATGATTTATTATTTGGGTTCGCTTCAATTGATGTTGGTTCTAATGTCAGTTCCCTAGACATCTTGGGCAAGCCTAAATTATGTTGAATATAAATGATGCTGGTTGGGATAATAGAGGTTTGTTGAAGTGATTCTTCTTCTTTTTTTCTTCTTCTAGCTCCGTTAATGCCAACGCGATAATGTCTCACGTGACAGGCTTTCTAAATTGCATAAAGGTGTCTCTCCTAAAAGATACTTGAGAATCTACACACTAGAGGTCAAATAGTGTACTACCTGCTACATTTAGGTATTAACATTTTCTGGACTTTTATATGTGCATTAATTTATACTCTTTTTTTAAAAGATAATGTAAATAAAAAAAAAAGATATAAATGGTGGTAAAAAAGGTGGCTGTAAATTGTTTAGATGAAAGTTTCGTATGCAACTGGAGCTAAGGTTTGAGGAACGTTACCTTCAGTAGAAACGACAGTGAAACCTCTTGGCTTGGCTGGTTGTCTCTTTAAAGAGACTTGAACCCCCTTTTCCTTGGCTTCCTTCTTAGCAGCAGCGTTGGTCTTGACTCTGTTTAAGAATTCTTGACGACAAGCAGAGTGCTTAACGTGTTCAACTCTCAAGTTGACTCTCTTTTCGAGGTATCTGTTACCAACAACCTTGTTAATAATAACACCGACGGCGGACTTGGTGACGTTGTAAACAATACCAGTCTTACCGTGGTAGAACTTGTGTGGCATACCCTTTTGGATAGAACCGTTGGCCTTGATATCAACAATATCTCCGACCTTGTAGATCTTTAAGTAGGTGGATAATGGAATAGCACCATGCTTCTTAAAGTCACGTTGGAAAGCGTAACGAGTACCAGATCTGTAACCACGACTATAATATAACTGTTAGTAAAAGATCCTTGGTAATTACAATAGGTAAGATGGTTGAATATACGGTGATGGTGTGGATGGTTCACTGATTAGTTTGACATGTGTGGTCTCTTATAGTTGATAGTATGGTCAAATTCTATTGACATTGTTTTGTGGAGGGTAAAAACTCCCTTACAGTCTCTTCATTTGCTATGTATATATATCTATACGGCAAATAATTCATCTGGTAGATTCCATTTTTGACAAAAGTGCTTTCCTGTTTGGGCATTATTCATTATATCCCTTCTAACCTTATTAAATTAAACATGTTGCGATTTTTTTTTTTTTCAAAACAAGTGGTCGGTCTCTCCGTTTCGTAGTTGATTCATTCATTTGCATATCCTCTTTTGGTATATTCTATCTTAGATCTATTGTCACTCTGGATGTTCTCCACATACGATTTACCCATTTTTAATTATGTATGCTAAGCTATTATAAAACCTTTAATGTAAGAAAAAATTTTGATATTATAATTTTTCTAAGGTTTACCCAACCACCAGAGAGCATTGCAGTTACTCTGAAAGAAATTTTCAATTTTTTTTGTAAGGTAAATAGTGTGCGAACACCAAAATTTTATATGCAAGTTTAGGGCTGAAGCCCTAGTTAGTTGATGGCACGTGATGGGAATATGTTTTCTTTTGCAACCATTAATTTTTTTTTCCCTATAATTGTCATGGTTAAATCATTGCACAGGTATTTAGATTATTCCTCTTGGAGAGAACAAGTTTATTGTATCTCATACATAGTTGTAAGATATCTTTGGATCGTATGACTAGATTAACCCTTACTGTTGTCTATTTGTGGCTGGGTGATATTTGTAAAAAAAAAAAATTATGCTAAGTTTACAAATGGTAAATTGAAATATTAGTTTATGATGCAAAAGACTCATTTTGCATTCTATTCTTTTTTGAAGCGTGTTGCGCAAAATAGAATATTACTATATGTATTGATGGGTATTCAAGTTTCATTTGGTATGTATCCTTCTAATATAGTAGATGCTCTATCTATGCAGCACATATCAGAAAGTTTCTAGTAAATATGCCCGAACACATTCTCTTGAAGCACCCCATTTGAAAAGTTTCTAGAGTACAACAAATCACTACGAGGAATAGACTGTGGTTTTTACTAATAAATCATTAAATTAATCTACACAAAAGAACTGAAATTTTGTTTGGAAAGATATAAAAACCAATATTTTTATATTAAATTAAGAAAAGTGAAAATTATAAAACACATGAATAAACCATTGTATAAACTCTGGACTAATACATTTATTCTTCGTCTTCGGCACCTTCTTCACCACCCTTACCTTGGTTCTTTCTCTTAACTCTACCGGCTCTACCACCACCGTATGGGGAGTTGTGAGCAAAGTCAATGTGCTTTTGGGAGTCTAATCTAACAGTGAAAGATGGGATGTTGACGATTTGCTTACCAACAGCAATGTGTCTTTGGGTGATTAAAACTCTAGCGTGGTGGATAGATCTGGCTAAACCTAACTTGAAAACTTGAGTTTGTAATCTTCTTTCTAAGAAATCTTCAATTCTTAAAGCCAAGACATAATCTAATTTCATCTTGTCTTCAGATAAAACACCGACTCTGACTAATCTTCTGATCAAAGCATTACCTTCGAATAATCTCTTTGGGTCCTTTTCATCTCTGGTTAATAAATCACGAGCAGCTCTTCTAATCTTAGATAATTGGAATCCAATTCTGTAGATTTCTCTCTTGTTCTTTAAACCGTATTCACCAGCCAACTTTAATTCAGCATCTAAACGAGCTGATTCGTATGGTCTCTTTGGGACAGTGTAAGTCTTGGAGTAAGTTCTTGGAGCACCTATAATTTGGTTAGTTTAATATTCTAAAGGAAAATATTGAACTTAAAACTACGAGTCGCTACACTTTCAAAAGAAAATTTAACAGAAATGCTCTTGGGAAATTCAAAACTCATCAATGATTGTGACAACAAAGGCGGTGTGAATTTTTTTTTTTGCACTAGATAAAATCCTGGAATAAACAAACGGACAGCAACAAAAACAACTACCCACCGTTATGGAGGTGGGTGGGTGGGTGAGTGTGTTGTCCCTAACCTTGTATAACATAAGGATAAATCCGGAGGGGGGCAAAGAAAAAAATTCACACAACATAATGATGAATAATCAAGATGTTTGTAACTGAAGTGTCGGGAATTCAGTTACAAAAGTGTTTTAAATTGTTAAAAAGCATTCAATGAAAAATTATTCAAAGAAAGGAGGACCCGAACCTCAACGACCAGGTAGCACAAGGAATCATTGATCCCGAGTTCTGAAATCGTTTATATTGAAGTTTTCCTGTTTAAGTTATGTGAGTATATCTGATAATTGATAACATACGAGGCATGTTGACTTGATTGCTTGATGAAGAAGAAAAGAAGAAAAGTAGAAAAGAGGAGGAATAAAAATAAGAGTGAAAATTTTTTTTTAAATAGTAAAAGTGAATAAACTGAGAAGAGAGCGAGAGAGACAGAGAAACAGAGAGAGACAGAGAGAGGGAAAAAAAAAATTTGTTTGAAACGAAAAATTCTCATCGGGCTGATAAGTACGCAGAATAGTTTCTTCTGCGTATGTTTGATCCTGGTGGAGCCTTTACAGTTTAAATTTTACAGTTTAAATTTCAGATGATTCAAGGAACTAGCTAATGCTTTAATTGATGAAGTTTGCTGCATTGATATCAGGGGGGAAGGATTCATTCTTCAATATCTACCATTGCTTATCTCAGGGACATGAGCTAATTGCATTAGGGAATCTATATCCCCAAGAAATAGATCAACATGAAATCGATTCATTTATGTTTCAAACAGTGGGTCATGATATAATCGAGTACTATGGTGCCTGTCTAAACGTTCCTTTGTATAGACAGCCTATCACAGGATCCTCTTCAAATCAAAACTTGGAATACTCTCCTACAAAAAATGATGAAATTGAAGATCTTTATGAATTAATATCAAAAATTAAATCTGAACATCCAGAATTGGAAGCAATTAGCTGTGGGGCTATCTTATCTCATTATCAAAGAACAAGAGTGGAGAATGTTTGCGACAGATTGGGATTGACATCTCTAACGTACCTCTGGCAAAGAGATCAATATGAGTTGATGCAAGAAATGTGCCGCAATCAGCTTGACGCGAGAATTATTAAAGTCGCAGCCATTGGATTGGACAAGAATCATTTAGGAAAGAGCATCACTGAATTGCTTCCAACCCTAGTTAAATTGAATCAATTGTATCAAGTGCATATCTGTGGTGAAGGTGGGGAATTTGAAACAATGGTGTTCGATTGTCCACTCTTCAAATCCAACAAACTAGCCTTGACCAGTACCGAAATAATCGTGCCTTCAAGTGATGATGTCTCATTTTTAAAGTTGAAAGTTGCATTAGTCGATAAGAAGCCTTCTGAATTTGAGCTTATTCGGTCTCCTCCTTTACTTGAGGAAGCCTTTGAAGAACTTTTATTATCTAATGATGCTCTTGAAATTACTAGGTCTGATGACATCAATTTGGGTGATCTTAAACTCCAAGACAGTACAAATGAAATAACATTATCTGCCACTATAGTCTCAACCGCTACTAAACTTTATGTTTCAAACTTGGCATCCAGTGAATCGAGTTTGCAAAATCAGGCAGTTGAAGTTTTTCTGACATTGAATAAAATTCTTCACCAGTACAACTTGACTGTTAGTAATATACAACATGTAACATTGTTATTGTCTGACATGTCGCAGTTTGGGGAAATCAACAAGTTATATGCAAAGCAATTCCAGGATATCTACCTTCCACCATCAAGAATATGTATCGAAACAGCACTAACCAGCTCGATACAATTGTCATGTGTTATATTAAAGATTATTGAACCCAAGACTGGTATTCACATCCGGTCTAGGTCTTACTGGGGTCCGCAAAATATTGGTCCCTATTCTCAAAGTATTGTTGACCACCAGACCAACTATAAACTAGCAAGTTTATCTGGACAAATTCCACTAGTACCGGCAACGATGAATCTATCTGATAGAGGTATTAATTTCAATTCGGTTCTTTCGTTACAGCATTTGTTTAGAGTAAAGAGCTTGGTCAATGTTAACCAATGGGCCCTGGTTATATGTTTCATAAATAACTCCCACCATGTTCCGATAGTGAGCAACACGTGGCATGAATTTATACAGTCAATTGAAGGTTCTTCCAAATATATTGGAAACTTGGTTATAGTGGAAGTTTCTACCTTACCTAGAGGAGCAGAGGTGGAGTGGGGAGGGTTTAGTTACGAAAATGTTGTCGATATGTATTATGATTCTGATACGGAAGAAGTTTCTAATTCTTCATATAGCTCATTTGTTGAAGAATTTGAGCAGTGTAACGTATGCAGTATTGGTAAGGGGGATCTTTCAATCATCACGTTATTCACAAACAAGGTGGAATTGGCGGATAAGATTATAGAGGTTAATAAAAGCAAAAACTACTTGCAGGTTTTGGCTACGCCTAAGAATCTTATATTATTGGTGGCCAAGAATAATTTCGAATCTTTGCCTGTACACCATGTGTTCAATAATAAGGGAAAAGAATTTAAGTTTGCTTTAATTTGGAAAGTTGAAAACTGAATAAGTAAAATATAATGTACATTAATTGACAAATACAAAACATCAAAACAAATTTTTTTTGTTTTTTTTTTTTACCCAAACAAATCATCCAAGTGCAACAAAACTTCAAATGTATTTCCATGGTGTGTTTAATATCGTGAACATTTCATAACTAGCCATTTAATTTCGTCTACTGGGCAATATCACTTCCATCATTTTTGGGACCACTGTAGATTAGTTCCCGTGGTACTTGTATTCCCCTTTCATGACACAACTCTACTAATTTGGCGTTCTCTGCTCGTAATTCATCAATGTGGTCCGCACTTTTAGTCAAGATATTCAACTCGGATCTGTTTTCCAGTTCGGTTAAGCTCGGTGTTAGTGAAACAAGCTTATCAAACTCTGACCGGATATTTTCTCTTCTCTTTTGTTCTGATTCAATATGATGAGCCTAGAAACATGCTGTTAGTGTACTGTTGTGGTATACCTCACTAGGATAAGGAAACATACCTTCTTTTGTTCCTCGGATAGAACTGAGGATTTTGCTGATTTTTTTCTCCCTTTTGTTGGCATCAGTGTCGTCTGTGTAAGGCTATTACTTGACATTTCATTGAATTGTCGTGAAGAATGATTAGTATTTATAAAGAGTAAGGAGTTGTAAGAACCAAAATTGCAAATGAATGTGAAAAGTGAATGTGATTTTTTTTTTTTTTTTTGGACTCACGAAAGCCTCTTTCAAAATAATTTCCTCTTTTGGCAAAGAATTGAAGTTGCGTAAAAAAAATAGTTATTCTGCGACCCAGATGTCGTTTGCGCATCCACATATCTAGCTTTATATTGATCTCGTCGTAGGCAAAACTATGTACATTTGTTAACTATCTATTTCTTCTTCTTTATCTTCCTTCTTTATGTCTTTGGGGGGGGAGGGGGGGAGCCTCTTGTTAGTATGGAACAAATATAACCCCCAAACCCACGTAGAAGACATTTCTAATGTTCAAATTATATTGTAATATAACAAGGTCTATAGTCTTTTGACTGAATTCAAATATAATTTGTTTAAAAACAATTCAATACTTTAAGGGGGGTGGTCTAATTCTGCCAATTTCGCCAATTCTGCAAATTCTGCTGCTATTTCAGGATCTGTCTCAGCCTTGATTATATGTTTCATTCTGCTTATGAAACTTGTAGAAAACACGGTATCTGCTAAGTTAGCAGATAACGTGGCACCAAGACATTTTGAAAAACACACATCTAGATGACTGTTATAATAAGACCACCCATCAACTTCAGGTGCTTTTTTGCTGGACTGCCATGAATGATACCTGTAATTGAATCCCTGTGGAGATACCAAACGGAATAAACTACCCTATCAATTGGTTTTGTTTTTGTTCCCGTTCTTAACAATATAGCAAGCAACCAATTCCCAAGATATCATATTTGGTAAAACGCGAATACCTATCCTCATTGCGCTCATCTCTCTAACCTGTGTCCTGTTAAAAAATTGTTCTTCTAGAGTGGTACCGTCTCTTGCTCCTAATTTCATGGGTCAAGTGTTTGAGTCACTAGTTTGAATTGACTCCGTTATTGAAAGGTGTTTTTGTTGTCCCCTTTCCATGGTGGATTATTGTTTAATACTACCTAGCCCGTATATGGGGAGGGAGCAGTGGATTTTCAAATAATCGGTTAGACAGACTATATATCTAACATGTGTTGTATCTGCTGTTAGTATTATATCTTTTGGTTGCAAAAATGTGCTATTTTCTTCAAAAAAAATATGATGTTTTTCGCAATATTTTTTTATCAAATCCTTCGGTATTGACATAAACAAAAAAAAAAGCCCTACTCTTGAACAGAATAAGTCATTTGCTGGTCACCTTACCAGATGCACACAGCCATATGAACCTACCGCAAATTCTCAAGAACCTATCCGACAAATGGTTCTGTTTTTTTTTTTAGCCTACGTGTAATTTTACTCTTTTCTGAGATTTTGAAACCACCTTCTTGAGCAGGACTCAAGTGTTAAGGGTAAGAGACCGGCCAAGGTTTAAATTTATATATATATATAAATATATATTACAACTTGCCTTAGATAATCAGGGAGTATCAAGATAGCTGGTAAATGCTTAACAGTGATGCCTCTGGAGTGCCTTTCCAAGCAAAGGTTACAAAAAAAGCCATCTTTAACTTGACTCTCCAAACCAATATATATAGGAATCTGAGTGATTTACCACGCCCCCAAGAACATAATCAACAAGGTATTTATATCGTTGCAAGCATGCCTCAAATACTAACGGCCATTTCCTTAATTCAACATCAAAAATAGTCACCTGAAAATCACGCGTAAGTAATGTGCAAATCACGTGAAATAAGCACGAGGCAAAAATTGAGCCATTTTAAGGTTCAAAAGTAGCCCGTGTAGCGTAATGGTTAACGCGTTTGACTTCTAATCAAAAGATTGCGGGTTCGACTCCCGCCATGGGTTATATATTTTTTTTCAACTCACAATTTGCAAATTTTTTTTTTATTTTTTTTTTTAATTCAGCTTAGTGAATTTATTTTCAATGATAGCAATTATACTCATTGTTCAATGGCTTTGTACTATACACCGTCCCCATTGTCTACAAAGGGGTTGGATCACTCACGCGTTCTTTAGTTATTGCCTTTCAAAAACTTCCATGCAAGTGGCACCTTGCCTCGGGCAACTACCAAGTTGTTGAGGAATGAGTTAATTCAGGCACTAAAAAGGGGTAAGCATTACAACTAAATATGTAGAAGCTGAGACCCGGCGTTATGTGATTCCGAACTACAAAAAGGAAAAACTGCAAGACAATCATTACCGAGATGGGGTAATCATAATTTAGATAGGGGTACAATAATTATATATATATATATATATATATTTTTGGAAAGGTAGGCACAGCAATTCCGATTACTTAGCCCAGGTGTTTTGTTGAATGATCAGCAACCAAAGGAAAACAAGAGTTGTTGAAGCCAAGTCGCAGGGGGTGGGGGGAGGGGGGGCAATGCGTGTACCCTTCGTAAGGTGTAAGAATACTTGGAAATTGTGGTGGTGGAAAGAAATCTGTCCTTGCCAGTGCTTTGCACTTTTAGCAAACAGAATGGTGAGCAAAAAAATAAAATATTTTTAACCCGCCCTATTCAACAAAGAAAGTGGCACCAAAAAAAAAAAATACCCAAGCTCTCCAGAAACAATTACTCACCTGTTGACGGTTAACAATTGATGAGCATTGTTTAGTATTTGGTAAACAAAAGAAGTCATGCGATCGAAGAAGGAACACTAGTTTTGTAACATCTTCGGTAACATACTGAGAATTTGGTAAATTATTGTATTTGATTGTTACCCTTTATCCCAATATACCTATTTCTATCATGGATGGGCTGTTAGCTTATACCTTCTCTATTCATCTAATTGTGGAATTAATATCAAGCACTTCAATGTAGTGTTCATTAGCAACGTCAAACTTCTATCTGGGGAAGTTGTTAAAAATAAAGGACGCTTCGTCTAATTAGTATTTAGGTTGAAATCTCTGCCACATTCATAACACATACAACAGGCAGAACCATTAGATCAATAAACCAGTATTGAGATGAAAAAGTTTATTTATATTAACATTTACCTAAACAAGAAGAAATAAATAAATAAAAAAAAGACACCTTTAAAAAATGCAGTGAGAGGAGAGACACTGATCCAATCACGTCTTCAATCTTCACACAAAACACTTGATCCAGTCCTTTTGATAATTAGCAAAAACAACAACATATTAAAATAGTTATGTGTGTATATATATATATATAAAACACTTTCTAGCCCAAAGCATAACAATAAATTCACGGTTCGAAAAAGGGGGTATATTCAGATCAATAACCAGGACATATATTATGGTAGCATTCAAAAATTAAACTCCTAGATTGTCAACAAAATAACCTCTCCCCCCCCTCTACACTTATGTTCTCTTTTTCTTCTATTAAAATTAGATTAATAAAGCAATACCAGCAGCGGCAGCGGCAGCAATACCAGCAACGTTAGCACTGGATAAAGCACCAGCGGCACCCTTATGGGTGGTGGTGTTGTTGGTAGCGTTGGTAGCGTTGCTGGTGGCAGCGGAGGCGGCGGTGACAGCGGTTAAGGCGATGATAACAGACTTGAATTGCATTTTAGGGATAGTAGGTGTAGACCAGAAGAAAGAAAAGTAAGATTCAAAAAACCACTAAACTGGGAACTTGATGATTTTTATATATGAAAATAAATTGCGTATGAAAAATTATTTTTTAAGGCTTGGGCAAAATAAAGTTTACTGCATAACACAAATTGTGCACCGCAATAAAATAGCAGATGTGTTACATACTGCACACAAACCCACAAATTGCTTGCCTATTCGGGATAAATACTCAACCAAATAAGAAAGAGATTGCTAACAATCCAAATCACATAAGGTGGACCATGCTGTATCATGTGACGACTTGGTTTAGCACTACCACCCGTCTTCAGATGACTAATTTGGCATATTAATGACATGCAGCTAGACACCTCCTCATATCCGTGCACACACCTACCCACCCGCTCTCTCCCCTCGTTTATGATATGTCCACATGTTCCAATATATCGTTAATAATATAGACGATCTATTGGAAAATTACTAGTGACTCTTAATAGCGCATAGCCATTGTGCACCTGCCAACGTGAATTTCGCAGTGCCTTTTTTTTTTTGCGTGTCCGCCATCATGCAACAAGTGCTAAAAATAATAACCTTAATTCCCTGTGGTCAGAAACCAAAACCTAAAAATAGATTCTTGACTGTTTCCGCGTCTTCAACAATAGGGTATACTTCAATAACACATAGCCAAGCACCCGCCTCGGTATCCTCAAAAGATAACCACGATAGATGACAGACAACAGGTATCTGTATATCAGCAACAGGTTCAGTTTACCTCCCCACCGCCTTCCTAAAACGAGGCGCTGCCAGTTCATTCGGGTGGATTGAATTTTTTCTATCGGCTTCTATGGTTTTCCTTCGCCAATTCCGAGTTTCCTTGATATTGCTCTGAAACAACGCGGCAAGAAAAGGTCCCCCCCCCCGCCTCAGAGAATTTTTCTTCTTTGGCATTCCAAAATTTTCTCTAATCTCCCTGTTTGATATTGATCCGATTATGTGTAATTAGATAGAGAAGAGGAATACAATAACTCTGGGCTTAATCTTGGAATTCGTTTACAATTTATTAATTTTTTTTTTGTTTGCAGAAGTTCTACCGAGAATTTAAAACAATAGTTTTTGTGACAAAACTGAACACATGCTTACCTGTAACAGACCGATACATCCTTAAACGGGTCTTCGACCAATGACCATCATATATTCCAAAAATAAGTCTGGTAAACACCCCCCCCCCCATCTCAAATATGCCAAATTTCAAATCCGTTATCCCACCATGCTAGAAGTTTTTTGTCTTGACAAAATATCACCATTCTTGGCTGCTTCTCAAGGCACGAACATGCATTAATTGTAATTCTAACTAAGGGGGGAGGGGTGCTTGCCAAGTTTCGATTTTTAGTGAGAGGATGGTAAGTATATTTCAAAACGTCAATCGTAAAGTAGTGTTTTTTTTCTTTCTTTATCTCCCTCACCCTTCTTGCATTTGAACCCGGACCTCCCTCCCCCCCTTGTTTTAGAGCCGCCCTTGATTACCACTTGTTTATCGTTCTTGAAACCTCTCTTGCACTTGGGGGCTACCAAAGCAGATTCAATTTCCTCCCGGCAAGGAGCCGTAACTCTTGTATAGGAAGTAGAATTTGGAACAACTCTTTTGTACTACAACACTTGCTCGCCATCCAATTAAAAGCCCCCTTTCCAACAATAAAGAGGACTGCAACTTACTATGGTTTAATTTTACCATTCAGGTACCATGTCGGCTAGTAACGCCTCAAACATCCTCCTCGTGTATTTACTTTATTTGAACAGGTATACTCGAGGCGTTTAGATACGCCAAGCACCAACAAGCTGGATAAAGGTGTCATCAAGACAATTAGTGTTGCCAAGCACCAACAAGCTAGATATTGTTGATGTTTCTTTTTCCAAAAGTCAAAACATCTAAGCTCTAAACTTTTCACGCGTTTTGAGCTTTTTACTAGGCTGTTTTGAATACACGCTATTTGTATCAACACGTATCAACACTCTATTAAAACCTTATCATAACGAAAGAGCCTGGTACAGGAGGTCAAAAAAAATAACAAAAAAAAACTTACGGATACACTACAAGAATTCATAATCCAATCGACCAACTCACGAAATGTAATACTCAGATACACATACTTTACGTTGGTTCGAAACAACTCTAATATTCTAATATCAAAGCCTGGTGAAATGTTATCATAATTAGCTTTGCAAATAGTCATTAATTACCCAGTTGGTATGACTCAGAAACCAATTTGAAAACCTAACTAGGCCTATACATTTAGCGGTTTTTTTTTTTGTAGAAAACAGGGTTTTTTCTAGAAAATTCTAGTTTGATTTTTTTTTTTGAAATATGATCTTCAGGGGGGATTTGAATTCTTTATGATTTAGGGGGGGATTGGTCATGCAAAGATTTTGATGTTGATGGTTGGGAGCAAAGGAGAGATTCGCTTCAATATATAAATACCCGTAGACTTCCAAGTGGCCAAGGTCCATCTGAAGCAGTTCCACTCCACCAATATCGCAATTACTTAATTCAAACATGTTCCCATTCTCATACTTTTTCGAAGACGACCTTGAAGAGTTCTTCTCCAAACCAAGAAAATATACCAACAAGCCTCCAGAAGATTATAATCCCAGAAAACTCACCTCTGGGAAGGATTCTACTGCCTTGACTGAATCAGACAGAGGCATTTTAGCCAGTCGCCATTTCAACGATGATTTCTGGAGAAACTTCAGTCTTGGGAAATATTTCATTGGGTTTGATGAAGATATGAAGACCGAAGAAAAACCAGACAAGTACGTGGTTAGTTATAACCAAAAAAATATCAATCCCGATGATGTGAATATCCAATTCCACAAGAAGGAAAATGAGTTGGTCATCTCAATGGAACACAAAGAAGAGGATGAAAATAGATCAAGTCAAAAGACGTTTACTAGTACTTTGAGATTTAATAAGCCAATCAAGGCAGGCGAAATTTCTTCTGATGTTTCTGATGCTGGTCTCAGCATTGAATTACCAAAGGTTGAAGCTGAGGAAGATGAAAATCAAGTGGTTAATGTTAGTATCAAGAAAAAGAGTTCTTAAACAGAGAAGCAAGGCCCCGATTGAAATTGAAATGATACCTTTCTTAGTTCAAACATTGAAAAAGGACAACACCATAGTAGTTAATGTATCCAATTTTATCCACAGTTGTCTCACTTGTTTTCGATTCACTGTGTTTCTGTATTTCGTTTATAGGATTTCGTGATATATATGATCTATATGGTTCAATGTATATGGTTTGGTAATAATAGTTGATTGAGCGAAAAGAGTAGACGGTGTTGGGTATATATCCTGCACAACTTGGGAATTTTGCCAAAACATGGTAACCAATCAGATATAACACAACAAGCATATATATAGTGGGGACAAATGGTTCCACAATTGAATGTGGTTCGGTATAAGGATACACATTGGGTTTTTTTTTTTTGCAATATCTGAGAATTTTTTTTTTTTTTTTGCAAAAATGGCAATTTCATGTTGGTATTTTTTTTTTTTTTGATATTTCGCAACCATTTATGTTGGCATTACATTGAATCTTCAGTTTTGCATAGGCAACAACAAGCACTCGTACATATGAATCATAACAAATCCCCAATCACCAAGGGAAATGAAACAGAATCCAGTAACTTTATTTGCAAAGTTGCAAAAAACTTTCAGAAATCTTTACCGCCCATTCCTAACCCATTTCCAAGCTGTAGAAATGCCATCAGTAGATATCACCAATAGAAGAAGTAATTTGATTACCCCCAATAAGTACTTAAGACCAGAGGAATTCCTAGACACTTCAACCTTGTCAGATCAACCAGATTTTACTGATTCGAATCATGATCGATTATCAATTGCTCAGTTATGCTCACTAGTAGACCAAGAAATAGAGAATATTGCTAGTGAAGCCATTAAGGAGATAGACGATAATGTAAACCCCTATATCGAAGATTTCGATCCTTTCAGAACTTGCCTGGAGGATTTTCCAGTAATTAATTCCCAGCCAATAAGACCATTGAGATATAATCTAGCTACCATTGGCAACTGTTCCTCCCATACCAGTTATTATAGAAAGCTCAATACAGCAATTTCATCCAGTGATCGAACTCCCCTTAATAGTAGATGTTCAAATACCAGTACTGACGACACCTATTACAATATTATTCCACATACTACATCAAGTCGTTTATCTAAAACTCGACACAAACATACAAAGCTTATAAAAGTAATTAAAAAGTCAGAGAACACTGGTCATTAAATAATATCATATATGATAATACCCCCCTCCCCTACATAGTCTATTCAAGTTTGTTATCTTCAACTTTGTAATTATCCAATACGATTCTGTAGATAAACGAAGGCGCGAAACCACCAATATTAGTGATGAAAATATCGATATGTTCAGGTGGGACATAATCTTCTAATGGATTAGTTACAACCTCGACATTATCAACCAATTCAAAGTCATCATAATTTAATACCTTACCGGTATTACCCACCTCGATTAAATCATTTCTGTTGAATGGATATAATGGAGATAATTTATATAAACCAGCCACGGCAAATACTGGAGTCTTGTGTTCTTTAGCACATTCAACCACGTTAGCAACCCCAGAGTTTGATAAACAACCACCGTTGGCAAATACTGCATTGGTTCCTATTATAACTTTCCCCACTCGGGACATGACTGCATATGTAGTTGTATCTGGAATTAAAACCGTGTCAATCTTATGTTCTGCCAATTTTTTTGCAAACTCATGAGCTTGTTTAATGTCATTGGGATAGTTTTCAGTGACCAAAACAGTGAACTTTCTTTTAGCTCTTGCATTAATCAAGAAATGTAATACCGTATCACTGGTTGGAGTAGGAGTCAATAAGACTTCATTATCATGAATTAAATCAGCACACATCGCTTCAATACCATCATTCACATTAGTAATTTCATCTACTAAATCTCTAATACCTTGTATGATGATCGATCTCATATCACTAGTTTGCTTCTTCAGTTGTTGTGATTGGGGTGATGTTTGATCCTTCTTATTTGTAGTTTGTAATAAACTAAACATAGAATTCATCATTGTTGATGGGTTATCATGTTCAGTTTCAATTTCATCACGAATCACAGCAAGCACTCTTCTGACAATATTCCCTGAAACACATTTTCTAGGGTATGCATTGTGGATAATAACACCTACTTGTTTTACTATTTCAATTAACTCATAGATATTGGTCCACCTTGCCGCTGATATCACTTTCATTAATAGATGGGCGATGGTTAATGCAATATTCTGATCTCCTTCAATTTGATGACGTTTCAATCCTGAGACCACCGGGTCCAAGAGAGACAATATCTCCGGGGTAATGACACTAGGCATGGGTGAGTGGGAGTATGGTGATGTTACAGGGGATGTTTAGCTGTTCTTCCTTCTTCCTCCTTACTAATGATGGCAGAAATCTTTAAAAAACAAAAAATTTTTTTTTTTTTTTTTTCAGTTAAGGTGGTTTTAAGTGAGTCAAAAGTGGAACTATTGGGAAAAGAATATAAAGGGGGGACTAACCATTAGCTATCAACCCGCACGCCAGACAGTGAAGCAACTAATACTCTCAACATCACAGACAACTAGATGACCACGTTTAATCAAGCGTTAGATAAATCGCTTC
Source organism: Hemisphaericaspora lyxosophila (assembly GCA_030582855.1). NCBI lineage: Eukaryota > Fungi > Ascomycota > Pichiomycetes > Serinales > Debaryomycetaceae > Hemisphaericaspora > Hemisphaericaspora lyxosophila. The sequence goes on from JAJMHC010000224.1 coordinate 23,947, forward strand.
AATTGCTATATGACTATTCCCCCAACTTTCAAACATCAATTGAATTAATCCAACAATTAGCACAACAATTAAAACTCGAGACATTCATTGATACATTTTCAATTACCGAGTCTACGACACAAAAGTTATCAATCGCCGCTTCTTCAATCTTGCTAGATATTGATTTTGAGGATGATAGAAATATAGTCAACGTTTCACTATCAGTAGGTAATAACAATGAACCAACAACAGGGGATAATCATCAATATATCGAATCAACACATAAGGATAACCACGGGGCTACTATGGTCAAAGTAAACCTATCTAAGAATCCAATTTCGTTTTTGAAAGGACAAGCAGAAAACGGAAAGTCAACAGTTGAACAAATCTTGTTGAAAAACCTTCAAGGATATAAATTAGATAAATTTCCCACCAATTTACAATACTTGGCTACTTTTGACAAATATTCAAACCAGGATTTATTCCAATATATTGAACGAATTGCATTATTATTTTACGTGATAAATCAGTTAGAAAAGGAGAAGAATCCTGATAATTGGTTGATCTATCATTTGAACCGAGTGGGGGAATTGAAAATCAATGATGTTGAACTGGGGAGAATTGGAATCTTTCTTGATTTTTGGAAGGATTATAGATATATAAATCATGAATATGCTCAACAGCAGCAGCAGCAACATCAGCAGCAGCAGCAACAGCAGAAGAAGAATAATGAGCTGTTGTTAATCGGAAACAAATACAATTTTCAATTTAATATCGTTCCCACTACTCATCAACACGAATACTTATTAGAAAACCGAAACAAAGAATGGGAAATATACAATAATGGTGTTCACGATAGATACAAATTTGAATCTGACAGTGGATTAATCCCAACTGGTAGTAATAGTAATAGTGGTGAATCTTCCAACAATGACAGTAGCAAGACATCACCATGGAGCTTCAACCTAGTTCTAAACAACCGAATCTATGTTCCAATATATGTACTAGAATACCTCGGTCTTAACAACTATCAAACAATGACAAAATCTCACTCAGCGAGCGCCACCACCACCGAAGACGAGACTATCAACAAATTATTCGAAACCATAAATAACGGGGAAGAAATCGACCATTCAATAGTCATCTATGGCACATCTGTATCCTTCTCCATCATTCACGATCTCAGCTCATACAATTTCATCCCCTTAACCGGAATAACTATCTCATACCTAACCGACATTCCCCATATCATCCCCATTCTCAGGAACTATATCGTGCTTTCGAACCTTTATAGGACTCTATTAAACACCCAACACCATACTGAGCCCTTAAACATTAGACAACGTCGAAACAGTCGAAATCGCCGCAGAAGAAGCTCTCGTCTTTCCGGGCTACCTTTAAAGAACGAGAAGGAATTTTCCGAAGAGGCAAAGAAGAAATTGAAGGAAAGTTTGAAATTGCCCGATGATGTGACCGATGAGGAATTATTAGGATTGAATGCAATTAGTGAAACAGCTACTTATTCTACAATCCAACCTATTAATAGAGAAGGTGGTAATTATGATTTGGATTCATTTTTGAAAGGATCAGGAAGCGGGACTGAAGAGGAAAGCAAATTGAATGATATGAAAGGAGAGAATTATTTTCAATTAAGTGTGGATGATATTGATGTCACCTCGAATAATGGAGATTTACATTTAACTTTTGAAGCGCAGCTGAATGCAATGGAAATGTTTATCAAGTTCAAAATTGCCAATGGTGAGATCAAATTGATCGAAGAAGTTAAGAATGAGAACGATATGGAAGTTGATGGGAGTGGGAACGAGAATGATCGTAACAGAAGATTTATCAAGGCGCTAGATTTAACTGAAGATTTCATTGTAGCATTAAAGGCAATATTTTAGAAAATAACTACAGATATATATATACAAGAATAAAGCAAGAAAAATGCTCTTCTAGATCTTAATACCAATGTGAATTGCAGCAACACCAAAGGTGAGATTTTCATAACCTGGTTCAGGAACGTAGAAACCGGCTTTTTCAATCATTGACTTAAATTCTTCTTGTTTTGGGAACTTTCTAATACTTTCAACCAAATATTGATAAGAATCTCTATCATTGGCAACCAATTGTCCCATTAAGGGCAACAAACTGAAAGAATAAGCTTGATAGCCATAGTCAAGTAATGGGTTTTCAACTTGGGAAAATTCCAAACAGGCAAAGATTCCTCCTGGTTTCAAAACACGATATGCAGTATTCAACCCAGCTTGAATATTTGTGAAATTTCGAATCCCAAAGGCGATAGTATACACATCTTTTGAATTGTCTTCAATCTGATCCATAGTTTCTCCATTCTGAACTAAAAAGTTCACTCTATCACTTCCATCGTTCCATTTCAGATCTTTAAATCTTAATTCCCCTTCATGCAACATATCAGCGTTGATATCAGCAACAGTCATACCTGATCTCACATCGCCATATTTTCTCTCCGCGTGCTCTAATAATCCAAAAGCAATGTCTCCAGTCCCACCGGCCACATCTAAGAATTGTAACGGACGATCAGCACCTGGTCTCATACCCGCATCCAAACGAGAAATAAAATGTTGTTTCCAGAGACGGTGGACACCCATAGACATGACATCATTCATTATATCGTAATTTGAAGCCACGGATGAAAAGACACCTCCAACAAGCTTTTCCTTGTCTTGTTTATTGACGGTCTTGAATCCGAAATGGGTTGTTTCATCACCGTTGTTAGTGCTGGTATTGTTGTGATAACGGGGGGTGGTTGCAAATCCTCGGACAGCTGGTGCCCGAATCAGAATGCTCTTGTAAATAGAACTCTTGAGCGATTGTTGAAGACTCATTGGCGCCGTTGTTCCTTGATCCAATGGGTTATGGTTGAAAATATTTCCCTGTTGTGGGCAAAAAAAAAAAGAACATCACTGTTGGTTTCGTTTAAGCGTGTAAAATATTCCTGCATATGGAAACCCTTTTCCCAAAATGAGGGATAAGTATGGTAAGATATATATACATCACCACTTGTGGTCGCTACTGTGAAGAAGATTAATTGAAAAGGATATATGGCTGTTCATATGTGCAAGCTTATTAGAAAAGTTAAACCAACAGTTGGAAATTTGGAAACTAATTATAGAAAAAATCTGTGTCATTCTCCCCTGCCAGGATTCTTGCTTTTGACAAGATCCCCCCGATCCAGAAGATCCTGGCGAACCCAGGAGAGAGCCCATTGCATAAAAAAAAAAGATGGATGTATACATCTCTCTATTCAGGCGGCAATAGAGGTAAGTATCCTTATTATCTGGAAATATGAAACATTTGTTGTTAATCGAAAGCACACGGGTAGAGGTAAACACATGTTACACCTTTTGACAACTCCTTGTGGTGATTTTGTGTGTCACACACCCATACACACCCACACACACCCACACACTAAACTTTCTGTTTAAAAAAACGTTGTTTAAAATTTCTATTACATTATACAAAATTTCTCTCTTTTTTATATATAAAAATCACTTGATTGCTAAACCATCAAAGACGAGTTTAAGCTTGGACAATTCTAACAGTGTTAGAATGTCCGGAACCTCTAGTCCAACCTTGGACAGTAACAATAGAATCACCCTTATTAATAATACCCAATTGAATGGCTTCGCTAACAGCCCATCTTAATCTGTTTTCAACATCTTCTTGCCAGTTTTCAGTAGTGTCCTTCTCGTAAATAAATGGATACACACCTCTTGATAAATGGGAGAACTTAGCAGCTCTTTCATTTCTGGTAACCATTAAAATAGGAACATCTGGCTTGTATTTAGAAACTAATCTGGCAGATAAACCGGTGGTGGATAACACAACAATGGCCTTAGCATCTTGTTCGTAAACGGCAGAAACAGCAGCAACGGCACAGGTTTCAGTGGTTGGGGTTGGTTTCTTGGCTAAACTTCTTAATTCGTTAAAAAGTTGGGGATAAGCAATTGCCTTTTCAGCAATCAAGGCAGTGTTGTGCATCATGGAGACAGCTTCGAATGGGTAGTCACCCTTGGCGGTTTCACCAGACAACATAATACAATCAGCACCATCTAAGATAGCATTACCAACATCAGAAACTTCAGCTCTGGTTGGTCTTGGGTTGTAAGTCATAGATTCCAACATTTGGGTGGCACAAATAACTGGTTTGGCAGCCAAGTTACATTTAGCAATTAATTGCTTTTGAACAACGAAAACTTGAGGAGCTGGGATTTCGATACCTAAATCACCACGAGCAACCATGACACCGTCAGTGACTTCTAAGATTTCATCGAAATTGTTAACCCCTTGTTGATTTTCAATCTTGGCAATGATTTGAATATCTTTACCGTCTTCACCTAAAGTCTTTCTGATATCAATGATATCACCAGCAGTTCTAATGAAAGAAGCGAAAACCATGTGAACCCCATTCTTAACACCAAATCTAAGATCAGCTTTATCCTTTTCAGATAAGGCTGGTAAATCAACATCAGTACCTGGCAAGTTAACACCCTTATGAGAACAAATCTTACCAGCATTGATAGATCTAACCTTCAAGGTTTGAGCATCAGTAACTTCTAAAACTTCAAAGGATAAAACACCATCATCAACATATATGATTCTACCAGCTTCAATGACTTTAGTGATGTTTTTGTAATCAATGTACATAACTTCTTCATTACACTTAGTCTTGTAAGCTTCATCAGTAGTGAAGATCATTTCATGGTTGGGTGGGATTGGGTAATCCTTTTCATCAACAGTGGTACCAGTTCTGATTTCTGGACCTTTGGTATCTAAAGCAAGAGCCAATGGTCTTCCTCTGTATACTTGTTCAGATTTTCTAGCATTGTCAACAACGGATTGATGGTATTCATAAGAACCGTGAGAAAAGTTCATTCTGACAATGTTTAAACCAGCCTTACGTAACTTGACCAAAACATCGACATTGTTGGTTTTTGGACCAATAGTACCGATAATTGAGGTTCTACGTAAATGTTTATTTGGAGTGTGTTCAACGTTTAATTTGGATAACCAGGCTAAGGACATGATTGCAAGTGTAAAGTGTCAATTGTATGAGAATAAAAGAGTATACTAACAAAGAAAAGAAAGAGAGAGAGAAAGAGAAAGAGAAAGCAGAAAGAGAAAGCAGAAAAGGGATGAGAAATGAAATTCGATGGGAATCGATCAAAGTATTTATAAAAGGAAATTATCAGCAACGGAGGAGAGAAAGAAAAGAGAACGAGAAAAAATATTATTGTTGGCATCACCAAATGGAATTTGGAAACACAAAGTGTCAAAATGGACAAACGGTAAACTGTCAGCCGGTTTTAAACTACCACCGCCACTACCACCACCACCACTACCACCACTACTACTACCACCACCACGGCAACAATCTTTTTTTTTTTTTTTTTAGTTACACCTAAACGCGGCAATCACCTGTTGGCCACCTTCCCACTCGTCCACTTATTGCATCAGCTTATAAGTGTGTGATGGCAGTAGTACTTTATTTGCACCTCTCAATTAGTCCTAAAAAAAAAAATACGCTTAGCCCAAATACACTTCTACTTAATGGCCCATTCGGTTTGTTATCTCAATCAATACACAAAAACGAACTCCGAAAATTTTTCATTTTGGTTCTGTAAATTAATAATTTCGGAGTTCCATTGTTTCTGAATTGTGCGTGTGTGTGTGTGTGTATGGACAGTAGATTTCGTGTCTAACGTCTATGACGTGTGCGTGTTTGTGTGTATCCGTTTGATAGCTTAACCGTTGTCCCCGATAAGTATTAGATCCTGTCATTCCATAATTATAACTGCGATGATTAAGCACGGGTTTGAGAAAGCTTAAGTTTAGAAATACGAACCGCGACATCTTTCTACCCAATGTCGTATCTTCCCGGTGGCCCATGGCCCTTTTTTGTTCTGAAAGGTCTATCCGGAAAAATTTTGAGAAAGAGGGGGAATAAATCTCCTTGACAATTTTTTATTTTTTATTGTCCGTTAGTTTTCATCGGATCGGTCTATTCAGTTTTATTGTGCTTGGTTAACCATGAACACGTACCACTCAGAAATAACCCGGGTGGGCCCTCCCCTCCCCCACTATGCCTAATCAAATGGAAACAAGTGGCCATACCGTCAAGGTTCGAATTACATCATGGGTTTGATTTTCCGACAAGATGTACTACCCGAAAGATAATTAAACTTTTTCGACAACCATTGAGCCATTGCCACCACACTTCCCAATAAGTGAAACACCTATACTTGTGAATGATGACGAAATAATGACGTTCTCATAACCGTAAACAGACTCTCGAGTCACTTCCTGGTGATTCCCAGTAATTGAACTTTAGTCGGCCTTGAAAAACCACTAGTCAAAGGTATGTCAGATCCAGCTTTTTTCACATCTTCAGTTCAACCATATTCTTCATAAATGCGACGTTGTTGTTTTCGCTATACTCATCAAGCTTCTTTGCCGTTTACTCTTCACTTTCAAGAACTTCATCACTGATTATACAATATTCTCACCTTACGCATGCTTTGTTTACCACTTCTATTAGTATTCTCAAACTAGAAGAAGATGCTATGGATATTTTCATGGATGTTATTCATGCTGACTTTGAACAATATCGAGCTGAAGAAACTGAACCAAACACCGACAGGGGAAGTTGAAAGTTAAAAAAAAAAAAAAAAAGAAAAATTTTTGATAATGAATTGTTCCATGACACCCTTCTGAGAAATGGGTTGTTCTCACGTACACGTTCTACTGTGAATGATACAATTGTCGTTTCCTCCTGCGTAATTCACATACATCTAAGCCTTTTATGTTTAGTTGGTTGCAAGAAAAAGTTTTGCAACACTCAATTCAAGGCGGGGAGGTTTTTTTGAGACGGCAAAAAAAAAAACCAAAAAATTACCCAGCTAAAATCTTGATTCACCTTTCTCACAACCTCCCCCTCCACCTCCCCGATAAGGTTTTTATTAAAACAAGTTTCAGCAAATAGCTAATATGGCAACGACCAAGAGAAATAGAAAGATCATCCCATTGAATCTCAGGAAAAGAGTATCTGCAGCGTACGTATTCTTCCCCCCCATATATCTTAGGAACCGGTGAATTTGTTTTCTAACATTTATTCCCAGGTGTGATCCATGCCGAAAACGAAAGATAAAATGTGAAGGAGGGTCTCCATGTACAAAGTGTTTGAAACTAAACCTAGAATGTATAATAAGCAAACGGGATGGCTCAACAAACCCGTTGGATTATAAGTATGTATATAGCAGGTTTTCACAATCGATATGATGACAAATTCTAACTCATAAACAGAGAATACTACACCAGTCTTAAAGCATATGACTGTAAACTCGAACGGATCATCCAGTATTTATTCCCGGATGTGTCACTAGTATATCTTAGGAACAATATCGATGAATTCGAAAAACAAGTTTGCATAAACAAGTCAAGACTACCTACCACAGACAATTCCAATACTAGTACAAATACCTCAGAGGAACCAAAGGATAAACTGGAAACCCTTGACATTTTCAATCAACAATTTGTCTCTACCACCGACCAAAGTTTTATTGATTTCATCCAAACCATTCCTCAAGAAAAAGGAACTGCCCCAGTATTAATGAGATCTTCATTTTCATATAATGATAAGGAGTACATCAGGCGGAATTTATTGACGTTGGTCAAGGATGGAGTATCGATTTTACCATCAGATGAACAGATTCGAAAATTAATGGAAATATTCTTCAATATTTGTGAAACTAATTATTTCTATGGATGCCATAAAACATTTTATGCCAAAATTGAAGAAATGTCAATAAAGAGGAAAGAAAACGACCTTGAATATTTTATCAAGAATTGGCCATCATTAGTGATTGTTTTGGGTTTTATTGCAATTTCAGCTGGGTTTGAGCTCATTGGTGATAATAAACCCATCCTGGAATTTTCGCTAGTTTCAAGTCCCGGATTGAAATATTATTATGCAGCCTTGCGTTTTGCCGGGTTTTTGATTGATCAGAAATCAATCGAGAGTATTCAAGGTTTGTTAGCATTTGGTGTCTTCATGACCACCAATAAGTTGGAGAATTTCCAACTGTTTGATGAAGGGTATCTTTTTATGAATTTAGCCACGGAAATTGCCATTGCAAATAAATTGCACTTGAAGGAACCGTTTAAAGGTTGTTCAGTTGAAGATCAGGAATTATACAAACGACTCTGGTGGTCTTGTTACACGTTGGAAAGAAGATTTGGAATAAGTTTGGGGAGGCGAGAGATCATTGATCCAGAAGATATCACCGTTGATTTACCCATGGACTTGCCTTCATTTAGGAATAGTCTTGGGTACTCAAATTATCGAAGTCAGATATCCATGATCCAATTAAATTTCACCTTCAGAAATATTGCCGAATTGTTTTACACCAAAACCAAGAAAAACAAGCTTGCCAGGGTCTCAATTGATCCAAAAATTATCAAGAAATTGGTGGAAGATGTCGAGAAATGCAAAGCCAATTTCCCCACATATACCCGAATTGAAAATTTGGACCCCCGCCTGAGACTGTATAGAGGTAATGTTCATTTGAATTTAACTTACTATTTGGCAAAGATCTATATCGGAAAGCCATTTTTGTTATACAAAGTTGATAATTACAAGAGGTTAAGTGAAGAGACTGGGTATGAATCGGCGCTTGTCAACCACTTGTCGTCCATTTGTATCGATGCTGCGTTTTGTTCTATCGAATTACTATCCGAGATGGATAAACACAACAAACTAGGCATGTTCTCGTGCTTTGATATTAACTTCTGCAATATTGCCCTCCTTACAATTCTTGTGTTTTTGAAAAGAGACCGCTCGGACACTACGTTGCTATTCCTACGCAAAGGTTTAAAGATCTTAAAGACCATGTCAAATGGTTGTGCAACAGCAAAGCTGTCGTTAGCGAAACTAAAAAGGTTGGACAATTTGGTATCAGAATTTACCGAGCTTGACGAGAGAGAAAAGGACAGGGAAACGTTTAGTGTATTTGGGATGGAAACAGCCTCCAAATCATTTCCCACGATTGAAAATAATCAAGGATCAAGGTTGGAATTGGGTGAGAGGGGGCCCAATTCAGACAGCAAACTGATTGGAGATATGCATATTGAAAAGGATTTCTTTGTAGGTTTCCAGGACTTATTGACGTCTGTCGATGTTGATATTTATGAGCAGTTGAATTTGCAAGACTTTCTTAATCCCTAACTAATTGTGATATTTCGACCCGTCAAAAGCCGCTTAAGAATTTGGTTAGTTTATTTTTTTTTTTTAGATTGTCGCAAGTATTTGAAAAGAAAAGACAATTGCTTTAATATATATAAATCTTATATGCATTAGCTTGGATACATGGGTAGTAAACTCTGCAACTAGTACATTTCGAGATCTACCTTAAAGGTTCGACAGATCCAAACTTAACTCTAGTTTATCGGTTCGTTCTCACTCAAAAACTAACAAAAGATTTTTTTTTTTTTTTTTTTTTGCTTCGTCCTCCACCAAAATCATCTTAAGCAAAATGGACTAATTAGGTATTTCGTGCCCATCTTTGACGTTGCCCATTCATTTGCATCTCCAAACTCCCTTAGTTCACATCCAGACCGGCCAAGTACACCCATAGTAGAGATGGTATTACCAATAATAGCAGGTGTGGGAATAACAGTCATTGCCCTAATCACGAAAACAACATTATCAGCATACAAACAATACCTCCACCTTACCCCAAGTATGATCGCCACCCTCAACAACATCCGACTAACTGATCCCTCAACCTCACAGAAGCTCAACCGATCAGACCCACGTTATGCAACATATCAGCATATTCTCCGAACATATGCCAATCGATCATTTTTGGAACCGATGACTGAGCAAGAGGCGTTATTGATCTTGGGAATTGAAGGTGATGATATTTTGAGGGTGGATAAAACAATGGTAAGGGATAGATATAGACGGTTGATGAGGTCTAATCATCCTGATCAGAAAGGGGGCAGTGAATATTTGAGCATGAAGATAAATGAGGCAAAACGAATCTTGGATAATAGTTATATGATGAAGAAGTAGACAACTTAATACCCTCTTTGGTGATGGTATCACTTATTCCTTCGATACCACATTATCGTTTGATAGCATCTGTCATGCGATGCTTTAGTAAGGAACCCCACGCCGGCTCAAATAGGTCGTGGCTTTGACCTGGGAAGATAGATACACCTTACAGTAGAGATAAGTGATTAGCAATTGAACGAATCCAGCATTGATGAATATTTTTTATAGTATTCATACCCCACAGAGCATAACAACATGAAGCTTTAGCCCGCTCTTTTGGTAATATTTCATGTATATACATTTTTTTTTTAGAGTTTATGAGTTTTGCTTTGCTTTGCTTTGCTTACTTGTTGAGTTATTTTCCACTAATCTTGATTTCTAATCAACCTTGGTTAATTTTCTACCCGTAAAACATCCAATTACCTCACCTTACCCTGTGGGTTAAGTGTGTAAACAACCATATACTTAAGGGGAGATACATTAAGGCAACAAAAAATGCATTAGTAAGCTTTCGTACCACACAATATTGGACTGAAACCTTACTTTCTATCGGATCCACCACCGTACCTTACCATAGACCGGAATACACTTTCCCCATTAGGAAATACTTCGTAGTTGTGTCAGACAGAGAGAGATTACAAACGCAAGAAGGTGTCTAACTCCTCCAATTGTATATTTGGAACCCTTCCATAAAAATGGGGCTTATGCCTGTCATCTGTGGATACATCAATTTATCAGCCGGACTTAAAGAAAACAAACCTGGAATTAACAAACTGGCTTCAATGCCATACTAATTCCCACTGGCAAAATGAGAGTACCATGGAGGTTTGGTGAGGTTTAATTAGTCAGACAAATCGGCACCTTCCGTATTAGGAAGGTGCCGAAAAATACTATGGTTGCGGAAGAAAATACACATGGTACCGCTTACAAATTAATTGTCCCAAATAAAAAAAAAATAAAAAAAAGAAGGTATAAATACACCTAGGTTCAGCCTTTAAGTCTGGATTGTGATTTATTCAACTACTAAAGTATTACAAGTCAATACTATAAGTTTCTCAAATCAATCAAAATCTATTAAATAAAAATGTCTTCTACAGTTTTCGTTTCTGGTGCCACGGGGTTTATTGCTCAACATATCATCAAACAATTACTTGAAAGTAATTACAGGGTTGTTGGTTCTGTCAGAACCGAATCTAAAGGTGATGCTTTGAAAAAAGTGATCAATTCTGATAAGTTTTCTTATGAAGTTGTTGCTGAAATAGGTGCTCCCGGTGCTTTTGACGAGGCCCTTAAGAAACATCCAGAAATTACTGCTTTCTTACATACTGCTTCTCCCGTGTCTTTTTCTGTTGAAAATGTTGAAAGAGACTTGTTGAATCCAGCTATCGAAGGTACCAAGAACGCTCTTACTGCCATTTCCAAGTATGCGCCACAAGTTAAGAGAGTTGTTGTTACTGGATCTGGTGTTTCTGTTTTTGGATATGGTAAGTACAACGATACCGAAAAGGTCTATACCGAAGCTGATTGGAATCCACTTACCTGGGAAGAAAGTTTAGGTGATTCTT
>JAJMHC010000225.1:0-19047 GCA_030582855.1 Hemisphaericaspora lyxosophila
CATTTCTCCAACCTGCAAAAATAATTTACTCCAGCATTTACTCCAGGAAAAACAACTTACTCCAGGCACCCGGTTCACGCATTTTTTTTTTGGTGCACTTACTCCAGAATTTATATTTAAGACTACGGTTACTGCAGAAAACTGCAGATTAACTTAGAAAGCTCAACAATGCTTCCTAGTGTTCGGCGATAGGAAAATATCTACCTGTGAACAATGCGTAATGGTTTTATATTTAACTTTGACACGTCTGTTAATCTCAGTATCTGGTTAAATCAAGTATACGCCTCTATCAGAGCTAGCTTTTATATAAATATTATCTATTAATATAAAATGGTGACTATACCTATATGTATAGTAACCGACTTCAACACCTTCACTTCTATAAAAGAGATAAATATAAATCAGGAAGAATTTCCCTGGTCTAGTTATACACCATCTCGAGTGAAAAATTTCCACTCTCGAAATTAACCGGTCCACAATTGAACATGTTTTTGTGTACATGTTATACCGCTCAACACCTAGTTCTATAATTAAGACAATGGTTAAATAGTAGTAACAGTTTGTCTAGAACTCTTTCGAAACTCAGTCAGCAAAGTATTGTAATATGGAAACAGCAAGAATAACACTTCAGGGTATCTTTACACTTGATCAAATGCAACTGTATAGATTGATCATACGCTCAAATAAAACAGAAACATATATTAACTAAATAATCTTTGAACTTAAACATAAACAAAAAAAAGTCCGAAAACATGAAAATAAATTGTCACTTATTTGGAACTGAACTCCATGATTAGAAACAAATGGCTGCGATTATGAATACAAACATAATCGATGCTGCTTTGTGACTACTAGCTGAATTCTCGAATGCAGTTACTGGAGCTGTATCTTCTGCAACGTTTTCAGGGACATTGTCAGCTGGATTGTTAGGCGCGTGGCTATTCTCGGTGTTTGTTGCCTGCGCCTGGCCTTCCTTCGTCATGGAAGTTGGTAAAGAACTCGAATTCTTATTGTGGTGAGCCTCCTTGTCACCATTAACATCAGTTGGGATAGTTCCGTCAACTGTGGATTTGATAGAAGAACTGGAACCATTAACAGTGGAAGAAGTGGTAGCATGATCATTGGATGAACTAGAACTATTGCATGAGGTGGAAGACGTACAGCCATTGACTGTTTCACATTCAGGGTGGCATTCGGTTTGACAAGTCACCAGCGTTTTGCATACAGTTGATTCTACCTTGCTATCAGCAGTTGATCCAGAGCTTTCATCAGTGGTTGATCCAGTGACATCATCAGTAGTAGACTTAGAATCTTCATTAGTAGTTGATCCAGTTACATCATCGGTAGTTGATGAAGAACCATCATCAGTGTTTGATGAAGAACTATCATAAGTATTTGATGCAGAACCTTCATCAGTATCAGACTCAGTAGTGTCGTCTGTGTATGATCCAGTTACATCATCAGTATTTGATGCAGAACCATCATCAGTGTTTGATGAAGAACCATCATCAGTATTTGATGCAGAACCATCATCAGTGTTTGATGAAGAACCATCATCAGTATTTGATGCAGAACCATCATCAGTGTTTGATGAAGAACCATCATCAGTGTTTGATGCAGAACTATCATCAGTATTTGATCCAGAGCTTTCATCTGTAATTGATCCAGTTACATCATCAGTATTTGATGTAGAGCCATCATCAGAAGAAGACTCGGTAGTGACGTCTGTGGAAGATTCAGCAGGTGTAGGTTCACTAGAGCTAGATTCAATAATTGAAGATTCGATCAGGGAGGGTTCTTCCTCTTTCACTGGGAAATCAGGTAAGGTTTCACAATGTCGAGATGGAGGGGGTACTTGTTCATCGGGAACTGCTCCAGAATAAGACACTGATCCGTAAATTGTTGGTGGAAGGCCAATACCGTTATCGGTAACAACTTTGAATTTGCTCTCGTCATATCCTTTACCAATATCAAATTCTTGAACACCCAGAAAAGGGCAACGTAATGTCAAAATACCGGTGTTTGCATCATATAGATATGGCCCAAATTTCCTAGTTGGCTCGACCTCAAGTCTACATGTCAAACCAATTTTGTTACTATTACCGAAACCAGAAACTTTAAACCTTTGTGGTGTGGAACTAGCTTCAGCTATGATGGAGGAGTCTTTACCAGCTAAAACAAATGTTTGGAAATCTTCAACTCCATAATCTAAATTGGAAAGGTAAATGGTAGAATCTTCGTTGGCGGTGATACATCCAAAACCTCTGATGTCACTAGTTTGTTTATATACACTGTTGTATAGACAAATATTACCGTCGTTAAGAATACCATGTGGTTGAACACCAATTGTAACCAAAGATGAAGTTCTTTTCTTTTGGGAGAATACCAACAATCCGTGATTATCCCAGTCACTTGAAGTAATTTGCATAGATCCTCCGTCTCCATCGGAACCACTCCCGAAATACATTTTACCGAAATTCTGAAATGTGGAACAGCCAATGTAGTAGATAGCAGGAATAGGACTGAGTTCCGAGTTGAAGGAAACTGTACCATGATTTTCGAAGTGCGGGTGCTTATGTATTATATGAATTATTAAACTGATCAATGGGTCAGTCAAGGAAATATAAAGTGCGGCTTTCTCTTCGATTCTTACACTTTCAAAAAATTCAATCTCAGGATTGTTGATAATAGACCAATAGTAACCTGAAGTCACAGTAACTGAATCGTCAATATCGATTGGCCCCACATCAATTCTGTCACTATTAATTATCTCGTCGGCAAAGACACCCATAACTAGCAAGTAAACGGGAATAATAATACGACTTAATAACATCTTTTTTCTAGTTGATCTAAAATTTAAATGTAATTACTACGCAAGTATTCAGAGAAGGCTCCCTATTCGGAAATTAAGTAGTATATATATATAGTTTTCAAATACATGCTGTGGGTGTTTGGAAGTGATACCACTGACAAGTGCAGAATGTGAATATTTTTTATGTGCAACAATCTTTGCAACAACCTAAAAAGCGAGGTATGTTGAATTAGGGGATAGAATTCATAAGTTATTTTAGGGGATGAAGCGAGTGATCTTCTGGTATTATAAATAATATAGCAACTAAAAAGCTTGAATCCTTCAACAAGGATTTGTTGGAACTAGTTTATGTTCCATTGTCGCTTCCGGTAAAATTTACGAGACTAAAAAAGAATTATTTTTCCACTAAAACCAAATGTTTCTTTTTTTGGAAAGGGTGATTTTGACTAAACTTTAAAATTTACTGACACAAAAAATGATGCAGAATCAGGAAATTCGGTTTTAATGTGACTTTTGCAACTTGTTCTCAGTTCAGATTATTCCCGCCAAGGCCGAATAGTTAACTAAGTATGGATGACCTTGCAATATATATATACAAATCATGCAATCAATATCCAGCATAGAAGTTTAGATTGCCAAGACCATAAACAATGCAGTTTTAGACCACTCCTGAACTATTGCCTAGTTTCTTCAAACAAAAAAGAATATCAACCAACTTCCCAAAGAGAAGCTAGGATTGCTCTTTTGGTGGTTGCAGACACCTTTTCCCAATCTGATCAATTCATCAATTGTGTACACAAACAGTCATTTTTTTTTGTATTCTGTGTACCCAATTAATAGGCAAAAGAGCCTGATACGCAGTGGTGTTTGGAGAATACTCCTCTAGCTGATTAATTTCCAAAGTATCCTTGTCTTATTCTAAAGAATTGGATTTCCATGTTTAAGGTTTGTATTTCCAAGTAACACATTGAGGTTGCAGAATTATAGCCTGACTATTTTTGTCCCACTGACCCCACAGAGGCCTATATACGTTGCAGTAGATAATAGTTGAGTAGAATTGTTGCACCACACTTCCTAACCTCCAGAGTAGTTTCCACCCTTTCTTTACTCCTCGTAGGTAGGGTACTGTATTATCATAATGTGTGCAGGTGCTCTTGGGTTTATAAGATTTCAACTCTGTATACTTGGGGTGGGGGGTGGGCGGAATCTAGTCATCCTCTGACTCTATTTTTGTCAAGATTCCATTATTTGTACTGCATAAAAAAGTTTTTGATTTAGACACCATACTTTGTTAATATAAAGTAGGAATATTTGTTCTGCTAATTAAGTTATTTAAGCTCGTTGACTCCCTAAAGTTAATTTAAGTTTATTAACTTCCTTAGGTTAATTTAAGTTTGTTGACTCCCTATTAACTTTTCTCATTTTCTTTTGCACACTTTGAATTATACTTTCAACAAAAAAACTGACAAGAAATATTTACTGGTTTGTTTTTCTCTGCAAGGAATGGTTTTTTTTGCTTTGGTGAAGCAGGGCGGTCTGGGATATGCTTCACCAGGTTCAATGGTTGTATAGAATGTGTGTGTGTTGGGGGTGTGTTGGGGGTGGGAGAGGGGCTAAATAATGATGTTGTTTCCCCCAAGTGTAAACACACTACGAGCTGCTGATTCTTGAAGACCTTTCGCCTCATTTATTTTCCTTTCTTTCTCTATCAAACTTTGTTATACTCCTTTATTCAAAATGAAATTCAATTCCATCTTAAGCGCCCTTTCCCTTGCTGCTTTAGCTCAAGTCAAGTTTAAAATCCTCGCCCTGGGTATCGACTTTTACGATTTAGCCGTTTATTTGGAAAATGATCAAATGATTGTCCCTGCTTCTCCTCCAGCGGAAGACCTACCATTGTTTGATTTAGATGAAGGTACCCACCGATTGTCTTTGGGCGATAATGTGTTTGGTTTCACTGCCGATAACCGCATTCTTCGTGCTTTTGATACAGAGTCTAATCGGGGGTAACTTTCCATAAGAAAACTCATTAATGTAAACTTAATGTATTCTAAAGCTGGTTGTATAAACTCTATAAACCTTTTAAACGAAATCCATCTTGTTGGTAAGAGTACCAATTTGTTCAATTTCAACTTCAACTACATCATTGTGCTTCAAGTACTTTGGAACCTTCATCCCCATTGCAACACCACTTGGTGCACCGGTCATAATAACGGTACCTTGCTCCAAAGTGGTAGATTGAGAGATGAAAGCAATGATCTTTGGCACGCTGAAAAACAAATCATCAGTGTTGGTACTTTGACAAACCTCACCATTGACTCTGGTGGTTAATTGTAAAGTACACCTGGGTTGGTAATAATTTGGGAACAAACCAATTGTGGACCTAAGGGAGCATAATTATCGAACGATTTAGAGAACCCCCAAGGTGGAACACCACCGGCGTATTTTGCATTCATTTGCCATGTTCTAGCAGAAACATCATTACCGGAAAGGTGACCAGCAACATAACTTAAAGCATCTTCTTCCTTAATGTCCTTACCGGTCTTACCAGCTGAGATCAATTTACCCACGTCATATTCGGTATTGGTGACAATTGGCTCACCTCTGTAGATGTTACCGTCAACGGCGACGACTCTAATCAGTCTTTTCCAAGCAGTAGTCATTGTTTGAAAATAGTTAATTGATGACGTAAATGGATTCAAGAAATGAAAATGGGCCACTCTGGTTGCGGTTTATTTACAAAATTATTCAATTGATATACCTAATACGAAGCCTCGATCTGTTAGATGTACCACTCTCTACTCCAAACAGTTGGCAATTAGAGTGGTATGGAGAAGAAACGGTTTGATGATAAATTTGCAGATGTTCCCGAGATATTCCAAGTCAAATCAGGATAAAATGATCTGGTAATGACTACTCAACGTGCAATTACTGTAACAATAGTTATGTATATTGGGCCTACCCTTACACCAACCCTAAATCGAGATACATAAGACAATATATAATTAATTATGTGACAGATTGGCGAGAGAATTCCCAGTGACACCACTAAGCCTAACAGATGGATTTATTTGGTGGAAACTTGTGCTGCGGTAGAGGTGAACATTATTCGTTATTCTATACCTAAGGGGCCGTTTACCATTCCCTCAACATGTGTTCTAGTTGAACATTAATCGATACTAAACAAATTGCAATCCTTTCACTCCAGTTTCCCTGTACTCCAAATTTGGGCCCATATTTCTTGCCATCCTGCACTACCATATTTCACAGAATCAACTCACCTCCATCAGCACCAATATTCATCAACTAAACAAAGTAATGCCAGAGTCATTCTCTTCACACTCCAGGATACACATTAATACTAACATCAGTACCAAATCTACCCCTAATCGCTGATCAAAAAATGGATGCCTATACTTTATCCTATTAAAAAACCCCCATTCCCATCTCCCGATCCACACGTTTGTCTTTTTTTTTTTTTTTTTTGGTGCCTTCTTCCAATTTTAATGTGTAAAAGGGTAGGTTACGATATTCAAGGAAAACTACACGATCATGGAAGATTACAGAACGTCACAACTTGCCTTGAATTGTATCGAACAGAAGGATGGACAATCCGTTCTTGAGTATGGTAACGACTTTCGCCGTTTGTGTAACACGTTAAACGACGGCATCCTGGACCGTCACAGAAGTGCCGCTTTTATTAATGGATTACGTCCAGAAGTTAAATCGTATATGTACATGAAAGATGAGGTTCCATTAGAAATGGCTATTAACCAAGCAATCAAGTATGACATCCAATGTTTCGGTCACGAGCAGAGACACGGTAAAGGTAAGTAGGGTGACAAGTCCTACGATAAATCAGAGAAGCGTTGGGACTATTCAAACAAACCCGAGCAGGATTTTTTCAAGGGGGTCAGCAATACAACTAGCCAAGATCAACATGGCTGACCCCAAGGATCCCTTAGACTATTTAGACGATAATAAACAAGAAACTGTATTAAAATACCCTTCGGGTGGTAGTAAACAAAGTAAAAACAGTGACAACAACCTCACGTCCCAAAATAAATCAGACGCTAGTGGTGCCGTGGTTCATAGAAAACGAACAAGTAGATGCCCTTATCGACTGAAGTACACAAAGCGACTTTATCAAGACAGAAGTCGCAAAAGAAATTAAATCTAGACATTATCTCCCATTGCCATGGTATGCAGCAGGCACAGCCAAAGAACGCGAGGCTACCGACCCTATTAAGGGCGACGTTAAGTTGGAATTCAAATTATGTGGTATACATTTGTCCCGGTTATTATTTGTCGTGTCAGGATTAAGAAGCGATATTTACCTTTGGGTACAACTTTGTAGTAGAGTACCAAGAATACATCGATTTTAAAACGCCGTGTTGTCAATGGATGCATGGTCGATTTGATGAGAGATGAGATCAACCACCATACAATAATTATTATTCACATACTTTACTGAGTCATACCTAAGTACCTCATTAAGTGAATACTATAGGAGAACTCATTGGATCTCTTATAACATTGTATAAGGACACCCAGGGGAATGCCCGAGCCAACAAGAGCAATGGTTACCAAATGTATGTCCGAAGCTATATTATATTGAACTAAAGAAGAACTATAAAATACTTCTATAAAAGTTTGCTCGACGATGTTCTCTTTTCTACTGAGATCTCATCGACGAGTCGTGTACCAGTTCCAATGGCTACCCTAGATCATATGTCTGGTTACGTATCAGGTTCTTTCAGTGAGGATCTCTACAGAATCCTTACATCGTTAACAACAAGTGGCTCTTTGGCCGAGTGGTTAAGGCGGTAGACTCAAGTTCTACTATCGTAAAGATGCACGCGTTCGAACCGCGTAGGAGTCATTATTTTTTTTTTGCAAATTATATCAACTGTTGATAGAAGATGTAAAATGCCATGGATTGGCAATCTGTTTTTTTTTGATCAAGTATTATTGCTGGGAAATTCAGTGTACAAATGTTTGTTTCTTGGAATTATACATTTCGAGAGCTGCTGCAAATTTTTATTTTGTTTTTTTGTTTTTGCCCGAGGAGAAAAAACAACTGGAAATGAATATTGCTCTTAATATTAAACTAACCATACTATATATCTTCCTAACGACTAGTCTTCCTCTTTTGTTATTTCGGAATCGAATGGGTAACCCAGTATACACCGGCAGCACTCATAGAAGTGCCAAGTGCCTCGGCTTCACCTAAAGTAGCACTCTTAACAACTGGTCCTAAAGCTTTAAACAATCCTAGTTGCATTCGTTGAACACTGTTGGCAACAAAATAACAAAACTATCAATGTGACGAATAATGCTCAGCGGGTTACCCATCAATTTATCTTCATTTTTCAGGTGAATGCTAAACGATCTATGGCTGGATTTGCCTACTTCACACAAAGTTGCATATGGTTCCAAAATATATCTAGACCTTCGCATGGTATGTTTTGAAACCTGGTCGTGAGAGTTTCCTTACCTTTGTATTCTCATTTACTCCCAATAAAAAGAGACGGGGTTATATAAGCGAATTGTATTTCTTCCTGATTGTTTTCTTGAATAGTAGTTTGGGAAATGCCATTTTGAGACTGTTTGTTGGGAAACACCTGCCAGTTGGAGCTGACACATGAGTATGCCTTTCATTTTTCGGTGAGATGAATCAAGTCTGCATCCTTCCCAATCCGAAAAATGCCGCGTTTGCTATCTGGTTATTCCCAATGCATTGCGTTATATGACCTCTCGGTGTGATTGTTGTAGTTTAAGAAATCATATTATTCTCCTGGTATTGACTTTTGGATGATATATATGCAGACTTTCATACTCATCAAATTTGTTAATTGAATTATATATAGTCACTTTGCTCTCGTGCTTCTCTTGGTTTTACATTCACGGTTGGAAGGCTATTTCTCATAGACTAGTAGCTGATTCTAACAAACAGGAATAGCCTCACCAAAGGTTCTTATCAGTAGCTTGAACTTCTCATCATGAGTATCAGGCACGCCATTATGGCCCACATTGCAGGTACCATAACCAGTGCTCATCTAATGCCATGTCTACTGTTATCTGCAGATTTGGAACGCCCCCCCCCCCCCCCACTTGGTGACAAATACTATAAAGTTGAACCGATTACCGTCCACAAAGTGTGACTGCATCACTAACGGTATTTCCATTCTCGTAGGTCAAATGGTCTATTCTATCAATTCTGGTCTATCCTGTCAATTCTGGTCTATCCTGTCAATTCTGGTCTATCCTGTCAACCGTCAGTCCATCCTCACCAAATAAAGGTACCGTTCAAGCTAAAGTCCCTGTATCACTAAACTCAGTCCCAACTTCAACCACATCGCTAGTCTCTCTCTCTCTCTCTGAAATATGTTCTACTGTGCAATCTATCTAAAGACAGTAAAAAGATTCAACAAGAGTGTGGATGTTTTGTTTTTTGTTTGTTGACTTTGCTATTAAATTCGTTGACTTGATGAAACAAAAAAAAAAAAAAAAAGCAAAAGTAGAATTTCAAACTTTGTATTCACCTCTTTCTTCACAATAATGGCTGAACCGGCACCTTATGGAGGTTTTCTAGTTAAAACCCTCGACGAAGAGAAGGAAAGAGACGATCTATTAAAACAGCAATCTATTGACGTCAACGTGAATGGACAAACAAAGACAATTAGACCGGAAGCATTACATGTTCGTGGAGTTGATAGTCTATCTACTGATGACATAAAAGCATATGTTGATTATTACTTGAATTACAATCACGTTATCGAAGAGCCAGATGAAGATGGTGTTGAGAAATTGGAATACCAACCACTCCCAATTTCTGAACAATTAACCTTTAGAGTGGAATGGGTTGATGATTCGTCGGTGAATCTTAGATTCGACACTCACGAACATTGTGCTAAAGCATTAACTGGTTTATCCATAGCTTCGTCAAATTCAGTACAACCTGAGGTAGTGCCCTCTCTAGAGGACCAATTATATGTATCGGATATAATCCAAGAACGTGAAGGAAAACCATACACTCCAATTATTATATTCCGTAAACGTCAGAACCTTCTAAACAGATTGAACATTGAACCAGCAAAAGATCAAGCACAACCTGAAATAGGCGAGATGGAAGAAGACGAGTCGTCAGTTACCCTTTACCTCAGACAAGCTTTCCAACTGGATAGAAAGGTGAAGAATGCATCACAATATTCCCGATATTATTTGATACATGGTGAACCAGAAAGAAAACCGTATAGACCAAGGAGCAAAAGAAGAGATCACCAAGACACAAGACCTAAACAACAGGAGCCAGAGGAGGAAGATTTGTTTGCCAGTCGTTTGGCACAAGTTGGTAGTAGAAGATCTCGTGAGGTTTCCTCACAACCAGATGAGGAAGATCTTTTTGCCTATAAAATGAAGCAAAGAGAAAGAGAAAGATCAAGATCGCCAATGAGAATTGAGAAGGACGACCATGCATCTTACAGGGACCGTTAAATAATTTTTTTTACACAATATAAATTGTTTTATATATACATACACATCTTTTCCATATATATATATATAAAAAAGGGGGTCAATTACCTTCCTGACCAAAATCATCTGTAAATTTAATATGCTGGGCTATATCTGATTCATTGACTGTAGGTCTATTACTCTTTACTGATTTTATGAAATCTTTAATCGTCAATGTAGGCTCCTTCAATTCGTCGGTACCGATATCCATCCAGTTCATTTCTCTGGCCCCTTCATCCCCAGGAGAGCAGGGAGTCATCTTCTCCGTGCCATCTTCCTCAACCACCGGCTTGAAATGAGTCGCTTGTTGAATCTTACGGATTGGTTGCATCAATGCATCTCTAACCACCACTGCAACATCGTGACCTGAGTATCCATCTGTCATTTCTGCCAATGCTCGCAAATCGTGTGGGGTACATTCGCAAGGAACATCACCAATATTTATCTCAAACATTCTAGTTCTTGCTTCAACATCAGGCAATGGAATATAAATTCTACGTTCAAATCTTCTTCTAATGGCCGCATCCAACTGCCAAGGGATGTTGGTGGCACCCAACACTAAAACCCCTTGAGAATCATTACCCACCCCATTCATTTGCACTAACAATTCAGTTTTGATTCTTCTCAGAGCCTCACTTTCTCCTTCACCTCTGGGACCACACAAGGCATCAACTTCATCAATAAAGATAATAGCAGGTTTGTTTTCTCTGGCCATGGTAAATAGCTGTTTGACTAATCTTTCCGATTCACCCATCCATTTGGAAACTAAATCCGATGAAGATACACTGAAAAATGTAGAATTTGCTTCCGTTGCTACTGCCTTTGCTAAATAGGATTTACCAGTACCAGGAGGTCCAAACAACAATATACCAGAGGTGGGCTTTCTATTCCCAACAAACAACTGTGGAAATTTGACAGGTAATATAACCGCCTCTTTAAGTGCTTCCTTAGCACCATCTAACCCAGCAATATCTGACCACTTGACGTCGGGTTTTTCTGAAAGAATGGCCCCTGCTAATGCTCCTCGTAATTTCTTTGTATCTGCGTCATCGTCATCATCACCTCCCGCCCCTGACTTTTTTGCCTTTGTGGACCCGTTAGATGAATTTTCTGCCGAGTTTGATTTCAGTTGTTGTTTCTCTAAATGATCCTTTAATTGTTCAGCTCGAGTCAAATATTCTGTGAACTTTGACTTGACAAGTTCTTTGGACTTGGGATTCTTTTCGTATTTAATGGCTAACATCAAGTAATCTAATCCATTATAATACAACTTATATGCCTCTTCATAACGAGTGGCAGTATCGGCATCAATAGCCTTTTGCACTAACTCGATACCCTTACTTAAAAAATCTGCTGCTCCTGACATTGTGACGGTTCTATTCTATAAAATGTTTGATGAGATGTAGGTGGGTTCTGTTATCTGATGAGAAATCAATTGTGGTCTCTCTCTCTCTTCCCCCCAACCCCCCGCCCAACGAAAAGAAGAAAAAAATTAAGCCTCAATTTTGGCGGTCGTGGAATTGGGAGAATATCAACAATGATAAGACTCCACCGTTATGGCGGCTGGGTCACTACACTGAACCTGCAAAGGGGGGGAGAACAGTTTACCAAGAGAGGTTTAGATCTTTGCCAGACCCAATTGAATAATAGGGTTTCAATTTTCCCTTTTTGAAATTTTATTTTGTTTAAAAAATTTTGCTAAATTCTTCACAATAAATTTCTAATAGATAACAATACTCCCAGTGTAGGTCACAAACTTTCAATGGAACAACATTCCTCCTGTATCCCATCAAACTGCAACACTGTCCCTTTATCAAATTAAACAAACTTAAACCCCGTTTTAGATTGGCTATTTCTAATCAGTGAAAAGTTTTGTGGGGTAGAACCCATTATTACCCAGCCTCAACTACACCTTGAACTCTTTTGGTCGCAAAAGTCAATATCAAAATGCCAATGCAACCGCCTTCCATAAATTGACAATAAGTAGGGAAACTAAGGGTAACCCATCTAATTAATGTTTCGGATTCCTCTTAAACTAAGATTAATCTTGGCCATCGCCATTGTTCAAGGGGAAATTTTGATCCGTTTATTTGTTTATTTGTTTGTTTGTTTGTTCTTTTCTATTCATTGTTTATCTGCAAAGTAGGTGCAACCATGTTACATAACCAGAATAATCACTTTAGCTAAATCCTTCTAAGATCTATTGATACATCCATTCAGTTATTGTTTATTGACTTGTATCGACTCACCTCTATTATCTGTATGGTTTAATCTCACAGACAACGAGGACAAACATGACAAAAATCTAATCACAAAATCTACTCGCATCAACCAGTTGCTGTAGAAAGAAACGATAAAGCACTCAGTTTGAAAGCTGATCAGTGACAAAGAGTTAAGAAGATCCCTCTATCAGCTTTGAAATCCCGTCCCCACCCCCTTCTTAACACCATCAGCTCAACTGTAGGTATATTAGGGGACACTCATTTGACTGACAATAGCGGACATAAATGACCTGATCATATAGTACGACACAAAATACAAACTTATTTGTGTTGCAAGAGCGCAACCGAAACAAAAAATCCCCATGGTACCCTTTTAGAAGAACCTACTCTGGTATCACTTGGCAGCCCATTATTAACTCATATCTCTTCATTGTACATTCCCAATTAGGAATCTCTTCCATGCACTCTCGAGGTCTAAAACGAAAATGCAACATCAAAATGCGTTACAATTTAACTTGTTCTTTTTTTTTCTCTCTCTCTCTCTCTCTCTCTCACTCCCTCCCTCTCTACTCAAGACGATAACGAAAACTTAAACCACCCTTCTCTTCTTAATCACCAAAATTGCTTCTTATTACAAACAATGACAAAACAAACAATACCGACTTCATTTTGGATTAGAGAATACTTGGTATAAATATATTGCAAATGTTCATCTCCTGAGCTAATGTTTTCTCTGTGTTTTTTTTTCTTTCTTCTTTTCTTCTTTTCCAACCCATCAATCATGCAACTACTCTACCTTACCATCTGGTTATTTACCGGTATCACATGGGCAATCAAGGCTAATCCGTTACCTATTCCTCGAAACATTACTTGGTATGGCTCAGATCCAATCACAATTAACTTGAACTCTTTGGATATTCAGTTACACCAACCAAACTCGGTAATTCTGGATGCTTTCTATCGTACTGTGCAAACTATTAGGAAATTAAGATGGTATCCTGCCACTTATGAACAACCAATCCCCGACTTTGAACCATTTCCTACACCTCCACCCTTTGCTAAAAGAGATCAACAATGTCTTGGTGTCAATTATATTACTATTGATGTTGGAGATTTTGAAGCCGAGTTACAGTTTGGTGTTGATGAATCATACACTTTAGATGTTAGCGAAAATGGCTTACATATCGCCGCTCCAACCGTTTGGGGTGTATTAAATGCCTTTGCAACTTTACAACAGTTGATTATTTACCAAGATGGGTTATTTCAAATCGAGCTGTATGTTAGCATTACTGACTATCCGAAATATAAACATCGTGGTCTTATGATTGATTCAGGCAGAAATTACTTAACCGTGGATTCAATTTTGGAACAGCTTGATATTATGTCCCTTGCCAAGATGAACACGTTACATTGGCATTTGGCTGATGCCCAAAGTTGGCCCGTGTACTTGAATGCTTATCCAGAAATGATCGAAGATGCTTATTCTCCCCGTGAAATTTATACCAAGCAAGATATGCTATATGTTATTGAATACGCCTATGCTAGAGGGGTGAGAGTCATTCCTGAAATAGATATGCCTGGTCATGCTCGTGCTGGTTGGAGAAAAGTCAATCCAGAGATTGTCACTTGTGGTAACTCTTGGTGGTCAAATGATTACTGGGCTAACCACACTGCTGTTGAACCACCTCCAGGTCAATTGAATATATTGTTACCCGACACTTACGAAGTTATTAAGAACGTTTATCAAGAATTAAGTTCCATCTTCCCGGATGATATTTTCCATGTTGGTGCTGATGAACTTCAAGCAGCATGTTATAACTTCTCCACCTTGATTCAAAATGAATGGTTTGCCAAGAACAAGACCATGAGTGAATTAACTCAACATTACCTTGATTTGGCTTTACCTATTTTTTATAACGTCACGCAAAACCGAAAGTTGATTATGTGGGAAGATATTGTTACTACTCCAGAAGGTGTAGCTGAAATTCCTCGTGAAAATATGATCTTGCAATCTTGGAATAATGATATGATTAACATTAAGAATTTGACTAGTCAAGGATATGATGTTATTGTTTCCCTGTCCCTGCATTTCTACTTGGATTGTGGTTATGGTGGTTGGGTTACTAATGACCCTCGTTATCTTGATACCACTGATAATGAGGATTTCAACAATGGTTTAGGTGGCAGTTGGTGTGCTCCATACAAGACTTGGCAAAGAATTTACGACTACGATTTCACCCAAAACTTAACCGATGCTGAAGCTGCTCACGTCATCGGTGCAGAAGTTGCTCTTTGGTCAGAACAAGTTGATTCCACTGTCTTGACCACTAAGATTTGGCCCCGTACAGCTGCTTTAGCTGAATCGACTTGGAGTGGTAACCGTGATGCAGATGGAAATTTAAGAACTAATTGGTTAACCTCAAGAATTCTCAATTTTAGAGAATACCTTGTTGCTATGGGTTACAATGCTTCACCATTAGTACCTAAATTCTGCTTACAAAACCCTCATGCTTGTGATTTATACAAGAATCAAACCGTTTTGAACGATTACTAGCACCAAAAAAAAAAAATGAAACAAAAAAAAAAATTATTTACCAGATTTCTCGATGCGTTTACCCTTCTTTTTTTGCTCTTTTTAATGTATAAACTATGTACAGTATAGATACCATATTAAATGATTCCATAAATGAATTAACCAAACTGGATTTCAGTAGATTCGAAGATCGCCTTGAAGAAATTGGTCAATTGATTCAAAGAACCGATTTGACTGCCTCCGTAGAGCAGGTCAATATACTACTTCAATATATCCCACATGTGGAAGACGTCAGACCAATACGATGGTATCGAGCATTGTTAGTACTTTTGAGGAACGTCTCCACTTGTATAACCGATGAAAGTGTGTTTGTTGCTGTGATATCTAGTTATGTACGGTTTTCGCAAATGCCGACCAATGATGAATGGATTGTGAAAACTAGGCTAATATATTGGCAAATCTTGGCCAACTTCCCACGGAACTTGTGTGTCCAACCACTCAACCACTTGTTTCAACATGTCGATGATGAATTCAAATCCCCAGTCATCCACCTTTTGTTTCGTCAATTATTCACCGAAGATCCTGACACGACAAATGAAAAATTATTGCAGGTATTAAAAGTGGCCGGAGATAATCACATCCTCAACTATATCTATCATCTCTATACAACAATTATTATCGACGAGGCATTAGATCACGATTCAAAAATGTTAATTCATCTAATCTATGACGTTATAACTCATGAAAGTTTCGGTAAATGGATTCAACAACAACCAAAAGAAACATTGTCACAATGGTTAGAATTGACTACCTCCATCTCCCAAACTAAAGATGATTGGAATAATTTTGAATTAGTGGCATTATTGTCTTGGAATTTTGAAGTATTTATGACCTATTCTCAAACATTGATCAATGACAAACAGTTTAGTGATTCAGAATTGGAATCTATTCTTTTATCTAATTTGAATAATCTTGCTGAGTTGGCAAAATTCAAAGCCATGAAACAGTTTGTGCAACATTATAAGGAATTCCTTCCTCAACTAATCAAGTTATTCAAGTTGATCCATGACAATATCTCCCCTATCAAAATGTCTGATAAGGTTACAGAAATTAAATATCCAGCTGCAAAAACGTCTCTAATTGCAATCATATCATATCTTACATTTGAAGAGTATGAAATTCAAGAGCAGGTTAGAACATTGGGTGGGCTTGCATTGATTTTATCCAATTGTATAATTGATGGTAATAATCCATTTATAAAAGAGCAAGCAATTGTTTGTTTAAAGTATCTATTAGCCGAAAATCCTGCAAACCAACAATTTGTGGCCGACTTGGAAGCAAAGAAAGTAGTGGACGACGAGGTTCTACAAGAAGTTGGATATCAAGTTGAGGTGGTTGATGGAAAAGTTTCTGTTAAAAAGAAATAGCTTTATATAATTTTAATATTTCAATATATCTTTAATCGTGTTTTGCACCTTTTCAACACTGGCTTCATCGATAAAGGTAATTCTTTTCGGTTTGGTACTTAAGGCCTTTAATTCGGCTGGTAACACATCATTTTCAAAAGAATAGTCGTCAAATGTATCAAGGGCTTTGTTAACAACTTCGGAAAATTTGGCAGGATGCGCAGTGGCAAGAGAAATATATTGAACATTTTCTTTCGATTCGTCCTTAGACATGAATCTATAAGAAGTGGCGACACCAATGGAAGTATGAGGGTCAACAACATAGTTTTCTGGGTGTTTTGAGTAAACATCTTTAATGGTCTTGACAGTTTGAGCATCATCAACTCTTTCAGAATCAAAGATAGTCCTGGCAGCATCAACCACTTGTTTGGGAGCCACAAACTTACCTTCATCCTTTAATTGTTTCATCCACGAGTTCAATTCTTGACCTGCTTTAGAATCGTCTCCGTTGGTAACGGTATCTCTGATCAAATACCACAATAATCTTTCAAAGTTTGAAGAAATCAAAATGTCCATAGCTGGAGCGAAAGTAGCCTTAACACCAATTTCTTGATATTTGGCATATTCCCCCGATCTCATAAATCTATCCAAGATGTCATTTTCGTTGGTGGCAATAATTAATCTATCAACTGGCAATCCCATCTTATAAGCATAGTAACCGGCTAAAATATCTCCAAAGTTACCACTTGGAACCACAAATCTAACCTTACCAGCTTCAACTAATTCCTGTTGTAATTGGAAGTAAGAATAAAAGTAATAAGTTTGTTGGGCTAAGATTCTTGCCCAATTAATGGAATTTACTGCACCAACATGATATTTCTTATTAAAATCTTCATCTCCAAAAATCTCCTTCACGATATCTTGACAATCATCAAAAGTACCTTTCACAGAAAGACAATGGACGTTAGGATCTTCAACGGTGGTCATTTGCTCTTCTTGAATTGGACTGATTCTACCAGTTGGGTATAATATAAACACAGAAACATCCTTTTTACCTCTTAACCCATAAATGGCGGCCGATCCAGTATCACCGGAAGTTGCCCCTACAACGGTGATGGTTTCTCTTTCGTCACCTTCCTTCTTGTTGGCGTTACGTCTCTTTAAGAAATACTCAAAAAGATTACCCACAAATTGTAAAGCCACATCTTTGAATGCATAGGTTGGACCATGGAATAATTCCAATAAATATAAATTATCTTCCAACTTTTTAATTGGAGTAACTTTATTTGATCTAAAAGTAGAATATGACTTGGTAATTAACTCGATTAAATCATAATCTGGGATTTCTTCGGGATTAATATATAATCTTAAAATTTCAAATGCCAATTCATTAAATGATAAATCCTTCCATTGTTCCAAGAAATTGGATGGTAGTTTTGGAATGGCAGAAGGTAAGAATAAACCTCCATCTGGAGCCAATCCAGTCATGACAACATCTTCAAAGGATAAGGCTTGTTCAGGGGAGCCTGAACGAGAAGATCTATAAGATTGTGAAGACATGATGGGTTGATGTAATAATCACGATTACTATGAAAAAAAGAAGAAATGATAAACTAAAAAAAAAAAGTGATGAAAAATTTAAATCCCGTTTCTTTATTGCCCCAAAGGAACTCAAAAAAAAAAAACAAAAAAAAAAAAGAATCCCACCGTTTACGGCGTGACTCATTTGCACGTGCAAAGTCATGTGATTAGAGTGAATTGCAAAAGTACACGACCAATTCAAAGGGTGTCAACACATCAGACTAAAGCTCACTGGTTTTTCCATTTAGGCAGTTGATAGCGAATGATCCGCGAGCAATGAATTTTTTTTTTGTTTTTTTTTTTCCGAATCGTGTGTGTCTGAAGTGTGTGTTTACTGTAAAAGGGTCTCCTCTACCATCACTTAGACCTTGTCCCGCCCCCCCTCCTCCCCCAATGAATATTGTACGATATTCATCCACCTCTCAATATAGATGGAATATCATATTGCGATATAACCACAACCAACTATTGGTTCTTCGAAAATGGTTGAATACTGCCACAGATCAACACCCTCAAGTATCCGCCACAACAACAACCACAACAACCACAACAACCACAACAACCACAACAACAACAATCACAACCACCCCGTATTCCGACAAAGACTATAAGCCAATTATATCCGAAGGATTCGCAGGCTTTGATAAATTAATAATTCCCAAGGATTTCCTGGCTCGTAATCAAGACTTGACAGTTGACCCAGCTTTAACTAAACAACAAGAATTGAATGCCATTGTAGAAAGCTTTAATGCTCCCGTTGAAGTGTCAATAGGTTATGGATCAGGGATACTTCCCCAAAACGGATACTCCAAAGGAAACGACTCGCAGTTGGATTTTATTTATCTAGTCAAAGATTGTCAAGAGTTTCATCTCAAGAATCTTAAACAATACCCCAAACATTATTCGTTTAGGTCATTATCATTAATCAGACTCATTCAAGGAAATGGCATCTATTTCAACCCATATGTCAATATCAAT